>PGFW01076190.1:0-11273 GCA_003123925.1 Haematobia irritans | reverse complement strand
TGGATCCGGTAAGTGGCCACCAAGATCAGCATGGCGATTTGAGCGCCTTTAGACTATCTTTTTGTGGGCTACGTCAAGTCTAAAAGTCTACAGAAAATAAAGCCAGCAACTATTACGCAGCTTTGGAAGAGCAACATTTCCGAAGAAATTCGGCTATTCCGGCCGAAATGCTCGAAAAAAGTTGCCCAAAATTGGGACTTTCCGATGGACCACCTAGAGACGGCAGCCCGCGGTCAAACATTTAAATGAAATTATCTTCAAAAAATAAATGTCATGGACCATGCTAACGTTTCAAATAATAGGAACCGATTGAGATTTTGCAAATTTTTATGCGTTTTTTTTTTTAAAAAAGTTATCAAGCTCTTAAACAAATCACCCCTTTACGTTTGTGCCAAGTTTCAAGTCGATAGCATGTTTCGTTCGGAAGTTAGTGTGATTTCAACAACGGACGGACGGACGGACGGACGGACGGACGGACAATGCTCAGGATCGACTGCAAAGAATCGTCACGACACGAACCGCAGAATAGTGAGTATACTTTATGGGTCTTAGAGGCAATATTTCGATGCTGTTACAACGGAATGAACAAAGTTAATAATACCCCATGACCGATGGTGGAGGTATGAATAGTTACTAAAAAATATATTTTATTTTATATTTTATGATTTGGCAATTATAAAAAATTTTTTGTTTAAATGTTGTTTTATGTGTTATACAAAAGATTATAGGTATAGATACGAAATTCGAAAATAGTTAATGTAGAATAATATTTTTGATTTTGGTGCCTTTGTCTTCTTTGTTTTTCTAAATTTAATAATAATTTGTAAAATATGTTTTTTTTTTGGGTTGTCAAATATTTTTTGTTTTGTTTTCCAAAACATGTTGTTGTTTATATACAAATGTATGTGAATACATCTTTTGAAATTTGTTATAATATTTGGCCAACATTTTCATTTCATGCTAAAATCCTTAATAATGCCATTATGACAGAAAACAATATTTTGTTTATAATTGGACGCATAAGATTAACTTGCAACTTGGCAATGTAACATGCAAAAGAAACATAGTATTTTTTTATCACCCCTAAACCACATAGTGTCAGGGTAATATAACTGGGATTTTGCAAAATATGTGGTGCCTACCAGAAAATATTGATTTTTAGACCCCATAAATATATACCGAATCGACTCAGAAAATCATCTCCCGGAGTCGATCTAAGCGCTTGGGTTCGTTCCGTATCCGTCTGTCAATGTTATTGTGTTGTTCACCTAGGATTCCGGGTCGCATCCTTTATTATTATTGGTACAGGAGTGTTTTTGGGCAACAAGGACGAACGTTATATGAATTGGAAAAAAATCGGTTAAAAATGCTTACGATATAGCTCCCATACATAATGTAAATGCGCCCGAGTTTCGACAAATGGGCGTCACGTTACGGCTTTTTTTTATAAACGGCGCGATCGTCAACCAAATTTTAGGCAAAAGTAATCTTCTCATCACCCTGGCAAGTCTGACAAGACCTCATTGCCGCACCAAAATTGGTTCCAGATTTAGCTGTATAGCGCTCCATACGAGTATAGTATTAAGTTGACCGCAACGTTATATATGGGCAAAAAAATGTCCCGGAATCTTGTTCGCCTTAACGCCACAAAATGAAATCCCCTTTCCAAGATATTGCGATATCAAACGAACGTTAACGAACGGTGCCGCTCGTCGCGTCAAACTCTTGAAAAAAACGAAGGGTTTTTTTGCCAAGAAAAGTTTGGCGGCACGTGTCAACGTCGTTTAAATCGGGCTCAAATTTTGGGGCTAATCCGCCCAATTATCTGGAAAGGGGATTTCGTTTTGTTGGGGTTGAGACGAAGTGCTCCTAAGTGGCACCAAGGTCGCCGTTTTCCGAAGCTATAAGGCTGGCGTTAAGCTCGTTTTGACTTCAGAGTTACCACAACAATTTGCTCATAACATAAATTTTTTAAGGACAAAAGATAAGCTATCGTTTGTGATATAGTATGCTGTTTTTATATTTTACCGTTCCCGATTAATGGCTCAATAACGTCCAAATTTTTTTGGCCAAAAATTTTTCAAATTTGAGCGAGCCGAGCGGCACGTGTTAACGGTCCATTTAATCGGGCTCAAAATTTTGGCTATGCCAATAATCTGGAAAGGGGAGGATTCGTTTTGTTAATGGGCAAGAAAGCAAGATTCCGACATTTTTATTTTTTGCCAGGACCCATATAGAAGTATGCGTTCACTCTAGTACTAGGTATGTACTCTGGCGCGAATTTTTTTAAATTTGTCCCTGTTTAAAAACTCCTTATTTTATTAAACAAAAATCTTACTCAATGTGCTAATTAATTCTTGCTATAGTACTAACTATTTGTGGCAAGAATTTCATCGAAATGGTTTCAGATTCAGATATGAGCTCGCCATAATATGTATAGACGGAGCAAATTTTCCGCAAATTTTGTCCATAGAGGGCACCATGATTTATTAACTGATTCTTACTTCAAAGTTTGGCTTATATCCAGTCCTCTGTAGTACTAATTGTGTGTGCAAAAAATTTAATCGATATCGGTTCAGATGTAGTTTAAAAAAGAGAGAGAGTAGCTAGCCATATATTGTATACGCCGATTTTGAAAAATTTGGGCCCATAAGAACGCCTATGCTGACCTATAGAGAGCGTCATTTCTTAACTGATCTTACTCAAAATTTAGCACAAGGTTACCTTTCTGTAGTGCGGAGGCTTACAACCGTGGAGAATATCATCTAAAGGGTTCAGATTGTAGATATGGAGCTGCCCGATAGACATAATATATAGCGATCGCTCGATTTTCCCAAATTAGGGGGCGACAAATACTTATTATTTATTAACGCAATGCTACATCGAGCGGACGACGTTCAAATGCTTTATGTAATTAGTCGGGCGATCGTACACAAGGTAAAAAATATCACCGTGAAAAGAGAGCATTTCCAATTAAAAGAGTTAATTGAAAGAATTGAGAATTTTTTCAATTAATAAAAGTAATTGATTAACATTAACTTTTTAAAATGCATCGATAGAAAATATTAAGTGTTGAATTAACGTCAATGATTGAAATTTTTTAAAAATTTTCAATTAAAAAAATTATGATTGGATAGGCCATTAACCTTTTAATGCGGATACTTTTGGAAGAGCTAATTCAGATTGAAAAAAGTTGCGTGGATGTTTTTTTAAGTTTTGTAAGTTAACAGAATATATTTCAAAGACAATCCATTTGGTAAATCCAGGGAATAAAAACTCTAAGGCCAAATTCAGAAAGTAAGATTAAAAATAGTACCCTTTTGGGTTAATTAATAAATTAATTGAGTTTGGACGCAATCAGTGAGTCAAGTTAAAATTTTAATTGAATCAATTAAAAATTTATTGAAAATTTGATGAAAAAGAAATCCATTAATTTTTTATCAAAGAATTTTTTCTATGCCCGCAACTAAAAACTGTGATTGATACGATGCAAAATTTTCGTGATTGAAGACAGGGGGTCTCAATTAAAATAATGTAATTGGATCAATTGAGAATTTGGTGAATTGTATCAGAAAAAAAAGATTGTGTTGTATGTTAGACTAGCATGATAAAGCTCTCTACATGAATAATAGGTTGCCGCGATTTTCGCGGAATTTTGATTTATTACCGCAGCATTAATTGACGATTTCACTCTTTTTTTGAATATTGGACCCAATATTAGTGTGTATTAGCTAACTCCTGTAGGTGGCAAAAATCAACATCTAAACAAAGTAAGGGAAAAGTCTAAAGTCGCGCGGGGGCCCGACTATATTATACCCTTGCACAGCACGTTTGTACATCTAAATTTCGATTTACCATATCACATCCGTCACAATATGTTGGGGGGGCTATATATAAAGGTTTGTCCAAAATACATAGCATTTTTAAATATCACTCGATCTGACAGAATTTGAATAGACTTATACAAAAATCTATAGACTCAAAATTTAAGTCGCTAATGCAACTAGGGTGGTAACACAATTGTTAGTAAAAAAAACAAGTAAAGAAAGTCTAAAAGTCGGGCGGGGGCCGACTATATTATACCGCTGCTACGAGCCTTTGGTGGATCTATTTTCGAATACCCATATCACCATCCGTGTTGGGGGCTATATATAAAGGTTTGTCCCAAATACATAGCATTTAAATATCACTCGATCTGCACAGAAATTTGAGAGACTTCTACAAAATCCTAATAGACTTCAAATTTTAAGTCGGCTAATGCACGTAGGCGTGGAAACAGCAAAGTTAGTGAAAAAATAGTGGGAAACATTAATCTGAAGCAATTTAGGAAAACTTCGCAAAAGTTTATTTTATGATTTATCGCTTGATATATACTGTATTAGAAGTTTACGGGAAAAATTAGAGTCATTTTTACAAGTTTTCGAGCTAAGCAGTGACGATTTTACAAGGAAAAATGTTGGTAATTTTGACCAATACTTTTTGGTCGAAATCAAGAAAAAACATCATACTATGGGGAACTATAATCTAATATCTGAAGCCGAATTTCAAACTGCAAATTTGGCAGCGCATAGCTCAATGCTAAATTTTACTCCCTGTGCAAAAGTTGTCAACTAAATCGGAGTTTAAAAATTGCCCTCTGTGGGTCATGATGAGCTGTAAATCGGGCGAAGAAAGCTATAATATGGGAGATATATCGGTAAATCTGAAGCCGGATTTCAACCAAATTATGGACACACAGGTAGCTACAAGTGCTAGATTCTACTGCCATCTGCAAAATTTCAAAGCTAAATCGGAACAAAAAGTTGGCATCTGTGGTTCATATGAGTGTATAATCGGGGCGTAAAGCTATATATAGGGAAGCTATAATCTAAATCTGAACGCGATTTCAACCAAATTTGGCACGCATATCAACAATGCTAATAACTACTCGTCTGGCAAATAATTTCAACTAAATCACGGAGTTAAAAATTTGGCTATCTGTGGTCCATATGAGTGTAAGATCGGGGCGAAAAGCTATATATGGGAGAGTATAATGCTAAATGCGAACCGGAATTCAACCAAATTTGGCACACATAGCTACATGCCTAATTCTACTTTCTGTGCAAAAATTTCACACCAAATTGGTGGTAAAACTCTGGCTTCTGGAACCGTATTAGTCCATATCGGCGAAAGATATATATCTTAAATTCTGAACCGATTTCAAATAAAAGTTTGGCACCACTTGACTAGCAGTACTAAATTGTTTCTTCTTAGTGGCAAAAATTTTAAAATTGTATTATTTTCTTTCAAAATCAATAAAGGGAATGCTATGTCTGGACGGATTGGAACTAAAAAACGCGACCTAGACTTTGGGATTACATAAAATGTGTTCACGGACAAGACCGGAACATCGCATTATCGACTCAAAGAAGCCCACCCTGAGCATTTTTGCCAAAGACACGCATGTGTCTATCTCGTCTCCTTCTGGGTGTTTGGCAAAACAGAATTTGCAGCTAACTTATAGATAACCCTGTTTCCACAGTGTGGAGCAGGTAATAAAAAGGGATTAAAATTTAGCTTAAAATTTTGCGACTGCGTGAAGGTGTAGCAGGCCAAAATAGTACAAATTGTATCCATTAAAGAGCCTTAATTTTTCTTTCTGTGTACAGCCTTTTTTAGGGATTTGTTAATAAGCAATGCTTTTGTTAGTCTGTTGAAAACAGAATATCTTTCTTCATGACTCTATGCGTAAAATTTTAAGTTAAAATTTCTAAGGCCGCGCAATACAATAGTAAATTTTAGTTTGCTATCTTGAAAATGTCTGGATTTTTAACCTTTTAATTCCACATGTTTTACTAATGTATGAATATTGAAGTTTTTTTCACTATCTCTCCTCTTTAAAAAATCCTTTACAAATAATTACAATCAATATATTAGACTAGTAGCAACTTTCATATCATATATCAACAAATAAAAAATGTGATCTGCAGCCCAACCACATCAATAAAATTGCTTTTTATTCCTTCAATTGGAAATCCCGCCAATTACATACCTTCAAACAATATTTCAAAAAATTCGCCTCCACACCTGTATTAACAATAACAGAAAAAACACAATGATCCATTAAACTGTATTTGCAATGTGAGTGAATAAATGATGCGACTCATTTGGGTTACATCATTTTTGGTGCATGCAATTTTCTCGAATGTTTTTTTTCGAAAAGTAATAATAAAGCTTTAAATCTTCCACTTTGGACCAAGACCAATGAAGATAAAGACAAAAACTGCAATTAATTAAATTAAGATGGAAAGGAAAATTTACAAGCGATGCACCGGGATTGAGCGATTGAACTACCACTCAGCAAGCAGCCTCCCACCATTATGGAGTCCATGAAAAAGTGATGAAATGCTATTAAAAAAAGCCGAAAAAAACTTTTCATTATTAACATGATCATGTAAACAGCTATACGACAAACAAAAAAAAATTAAAACAAAATAAATACAAAACCAAACCAAACCAATATATATGTTATGTCAGGATAATTATGCCAGCTGAGACAATAACTGCGATATTTAAACAATACGATAAAAAAAGAGCCAATTTATTTGTAGCCGCTTTTACTGTGGATAAAATCCCCATGCTTATCGTTAGTGGCCGGATAAACATAAATTGCCAAAGAAGAAAAAGGTACGCGTGAAGAGTTTATTTCTACGACAAATCTCATCCATAACGATAAATAAACCTTGAAATAATGGCCAATTTGTCATAAAAAAAACATATTTAATTTTCGTGTGTCATGTTATAATTAAAGTAATTTAAACAATAATGGACAAAATCGAGAAGCTTCTCAAACACAGTTCCTTAATGGTAAGCAAAAAGGGGAGCTTTGAAAATGTTTATTCACTATAAGGTGGGTATTATGATGGTGATAGTCAGTATATCAAAAGGTTTTGAGAAGGACAAAATAGCTTTAAGATTAAAATTGTGTTTTAAGGCGAGGAAGATAAATATGACACAGAATGCGGTAACTGAAAAATTGTTTTCTGATTTGGTTATTGTTTAATATTGAAAGAGAAAATTAGTAGGACATTAGATTCTGAATTTTTATGAACACAATATTTACGAATAATATACATCGCATGGGCTACACGTAAGAATTTTTTTAATACCATACACATCAACGTAGTGTAAAGGGTCTTCTTTTAATTTTGTTTTTTAATGCCCCAATCCACAGAAAAAATTCCGCTAACGTAGCTTAGGTTAGGTGGCAGCCCGATGTATCAGGCTCACTTAGACTATTCAGTCCACATTGATACCACTTTGCTGAACTTCTCTCTTATCACTGAGTGCTGCCCGATTCCATGTTAAGCTCAATGACAAGGGACCTCCTTTTTATAGCCGAGTCCGAACGGCGTTCCACATTTCCGGAGGAAACCCACTTTAGAGAAGCTTTGAAACCCTCAGAAATGTCACCAAGCATTACTGAGAGTGGGATAATCACCGCCGAAAAACTTTTTGGTGTTCGGTCATAGCGGAAACCGAACCACGACCTGTGTATGCCAAGAGGGCAATGCTAACCATTGCACGCACGGTGCTCCCACAAACCGTATGTATAATCCAAAAAATTTTCTTGTTTTATTTATTTATTTATTTTTAATTTTCCTCCCAGGCTCAATAAAATTTTCTTTATTCCTTATACTTAAGTATAAACTCGTGCATGGTTAGTTTGGGTAAATATTAGCCCTTCACCCCCAATTATGTTTCTCTTAAATTTTAGTGTTATTTTTTCTATTAAATGAGAGAGGAGAATTTCAAAATTGTAGTTACACGTGAAAAAAATTTTTAAGTTCATTTGCTTGTCCGATATATAGTTAGCGATTCGTCTTAAAATTGGGTATATTTACTGTTGAAAGAAAATTTTGTTTGGCTGACATCCTAACTTGGCTTTAGAAATTCTGAAAAATATCTTAAAATTAATGAAGTCCGATCTTTACATTTGTTGACTTTTGTTGGCCTGACAATACAAAGCAAAAACCTGTTCAAAAACAGGAGAACGAAGAGGAATCCTGAGGAATAAGCGATGATGATATCTTATGTCTCATTCCAGAGTACAATATTAACTATTAGGTTTTTGATAGAAGGTATCCAGAAAATTCGAACTTTTTTTACTGGATCAATTCACATCAATCCGAATAAAACAACGAACTCTATTAAAAAATGCTAAGTCGACTTAGCGTACTCTGGAATGAGACATAGATAGGTCGATCATCGTATTCCTCAGGTTCCTCTTCGCTTCTCCTGTTTTTGAACGAGGTTTTTGCTTATGTAGGTCGAAGGCAACAAAAACGTAACAATGTAAGGACGACCTTCATTAATTTTTAAGAATTTTTCAGAATTTCTAAAGCCAAGTAGATGTCAGCCAATGACAAAATTTTCTTTCAAAGTAAATATACCCAATTTTAAGAGCGAATCGCTTAAACTATATAATCGACAAGGAAATGAAACTTAAAAATTTTTTTCAGTGTAACTACAATTTAATGAAATTCTGCCCTTTCTCATTAAGAAAAAAATAAACTAAAAATTACGAGAAACATAATTGCTAAATGAATTACGCAAACTAACATGACGTAGTTTATACTTAATATAAAGGAGATAAAGAAAAATTTTATGAGCTGGAGAAAAATTAAAAATTAAAATAAATAAAAAAAATAATTTTTGGAATATAACATACGTTTGTGGAGGCCAACGTGCGTGCAATGGTTAGCATGCCCGTTCTTGCATACACAAGGTCGTGGGTTTCGTTCCTGCTATGACGCGAACAGCCAAAAAGTTTTTTCGGCGGTGGATTATCCACCTCAGTAATGCTGGTGACATTTCTGAGGGTATTCAAAGCTTCTCTAAGTGGTTGCCTGCGCGGAATGTGGAACCCCGTTCGGACTCGCTATAAAACAGGAGGTCCCGTTGTCAATTGAGCTTAACATGGAATGCGGGGCAGCACTCAGTGATAAGAGAGAAGTTCAGCAAAGTGGTATCATGTGGACTGAAATAGTGCTAAGTGAGCTGATACATCGGGCTGCCACCTAACCCTAAGCTACGTTTAAGGCGGAATTTTTTGCCTGTGGATTTGGGGCATTAAAAAAAAAATTAAAAAAAATTAAAAGAAGACCCTTTACACTACGTTGATGTGTATGGTATTAAAAAAATTCTTACGTGTAGCCCATGCGATATATTATTCGTAAATATTGTGTTCATAAAAATTCAGAATCTAATGTCCTACTAATTTTCTCTTTCAATATTAAACAATAACCAAATCAGGAAACAATTTTCAGTTACGCAAATCTGTTCAGTATTTATCTTCCTCGCCTTAAAACAAATTTAAGTTAAAGCTATTGTCCTTCTAAAACCTTTTGATATCTGATATACCATCTAATACCCACCTATAGTGAATAAACATTTTCAAAGTCCCCTTTTGCTTTACCATTAAGGAACTTGTGTTAGAGAAGCTTCCTCGATTTGGTCCAGTTATTGTTTAAATTACTTTAATTATAACATGAACGAAATTAAATATGTTTTTTTTATGAAAATTGGCATATTTCAAGTTTATTATCGATGGATGAGATTTGTGTAAAAACTCTACACGCTACCTTTCTTCTTTTGGCAATTTGTTATGGCCACTAACGATAAGCATGGGATACCACCAGCAAAAGCGGCTACAAAATTGGCACTTGAAACCAGTAGTAGTGTTATGAAATTTCTTTGCATACTATATATATTTTTTGTTTGGTTTTGGTATTTATTTTGTTTTAATTTTTTTTTGTTTGTCGTATAGCTGTTTTACATGATCATGTTAATAATGAAAGTTTTTCGGTTTTTTAATACATTTCATCACTTTTCATGGACTCCATAATGTGTGGAGGTGCTTGAGTGTAGTTCATCGTCATTGGTGATCGTGATAATTTTCCTTTCATCTTAATTTATTAATGCAGTTTTGTTTTATCTTCATTGGCTGGTCCAAAGGGAAGATTTAAAGCTTATTATTACTTTTCGAAAAAAAAACATTCGAGAAAAGATGCCCAAAATGATGTAACCCAAATGAGTCGATCATTTATTCACTCACATTGCAAATACAGGTTAATGGGATCATTTGTGTTTTTCTGTTATTGTTAATACAGGTGTGGAGGAATTTTTGAATATTTTGAAGGTATGTAATTGGCGGGATTTCCAATGAAGGAATAAAAGCAATTTTATTGATGGGTTGGGCTGCAGATCACATTTTTTTATTTGTTTGATATATGATATGAAAGTTGTACTAGTCAATATATTGATTGTATTATTTGAAGGATTTTTAAAGAGAGATAGTGAAAAAAACTTCAATATTCATACATAGTAAAACAGGTGGAATAAAAGGTAAATCCAGACATTTTCAAGATAGAAACTAAAATTACTATTTGTATTGGGGCGCTTAGAAATTTTAACTAAAATTTACGCATAGAGTATTGAAGAAAGATATCTGTTTCAAAGACTAACAAAAGCATGCATATAACAATCCCTAAAAAGGCTGTACACAGAAAGAAAAATAAGCTCTTTAATGGATACATGTACTATTTGGTGCAAAATTTTAACTAAATTTTAATCCTTTTTATACCCTGCTCCACACTGTGGAACAGGGTAATTATAAGTTAAGTGCATGCTGTTTGCAACACCCAGAAAGGAGAGACGAGATAGACACATGGATGTTCTTTGGCAAAAATGGCTCAGGGGTGGGGCTCTGGAATGTCGAATAATAGCGATGTCGCGATCTGTCCGTGAACACATTTTTGTAATCAAGTCTAATGGTGGCGCGAGTTTTCAGCTTCCAATTCGTCAGAATAGACTCCGCTATTGATTTGAAAGGAAAAAATTTTAAATTTTGCACAAAGAAGAACAATTAGTACTGCTAGTCAAGTGTGCGGCAAATTTTATTGAAATCGGATTTCAGATTTAGATATATGATCGTTTCGGCCCGATATGGAGCTAAATACGGTTCAGAAGCCAGAGTTTTACCCCAATTCTGGTTGAAAATTTTGGGCACAAGAAAGTAGAGATTAGCATTGTAGCTATGTGTGCCAAAGTTTTGGTTGAAATCTGGTTCAGATTTTAAGAAAATATATCTCGCCATATAATAGCGGCCGCGGCGATTTACAACTCAATATGACAGCAGATTGCCAATTTTTAAAATCCTCCGATTTAGTTGAAATTTTGGCAGCAGAGAGTAGTATTAGCATTGTTGATATGCGTGCGCAAATTTGCCTGAC
>PGFW01076179.1:10865-21379 GCA_003123925.1 Haematobia irritans | reverse complement strand
GGACGCGGTTTTTTTCTCCCGGAGGGGGGCGGGCGGATCCCGAAAAATACATGACCCGCCTCCGATCCCCCCCTGATCTGAACCCCGCATTTTGACTAAATTTGGGACACCGCAATAGTTAGACATAATAAACCCTGCTTATCTCTGCAAACATTTCCACCCCTAACATTCGGATGTATAACCTCTGGCCCCCACCTTGTCCATATGATATAAATCCGGGCGACAAAGCACTTCAACGATACTATTTAACGTCCCACGCAAAAAAAAACGCGTCCGCCCCCCACAACACTCTCACGTCGAATCAAATGTTCTTTTTGGATTCAGGAATTGGTTTGCAAAATTGGCGCAGACAGCGATATTTATAAATTGCGGCTCTCTCACCTCACGAACCTGCCTTCACATTTTCAACAGCCCTGATGCACTCTTGAATTTGCCATCACTTCTTAAGGTTGATGGCCACGACATCCCAAACTGATTTGGCATGCTGCAACTACACAGACAATTTCTTGTGATATTTTGACGAATAAAAATAACTTTTTTTCATTTTTTCTCTCGCATTCTTTAATCGGCACCTCCCCCCCGCCCCTCATAACGCCTTGTCTGCGAACGTTTGACATCACAAACCTATTTTCCTAAACAATTCTCCGCCAACACATACAAAAATTCTCGGAGGAATTTAGCTCAGTTTCGTTTCAAAACTCTTCACTAATTTGCACTATCTTCTAATTTTTATTTCTCACACACTCTCTCACCACTCTATGACAACAATAAAAATTAAATTCCGATTAAAAATATGAAAAAAGGAATTTATAAAAAAAGGGTACTCAAACTGAACTTCCTGTGCAGTTAAACATAAAGAACATCTTTCGGGAGAGACATAATTGGAAGTGCTTTTAAAAGTTGTGCCTTAACGAGAAGAACTTCCGAAATTGTTGTTGTGGGGTACTCTGCTCGTCCAAAAATTTGAAGCATGTCAGGGCAATCTCTGGCTTTGAGGTCATATAGTTCAATCGGGCAAATTTTCTTGTTTAAAGTAAAAGTGATTTGATATAAAAGTAAAGTTGATTTAAAGATAATCCTTACTTAAAATTAACTGAAATATAGATCTTTAGATTTAGATGACCTTTGGATCCAAGTAAAGTTTTTTTGACGTGAACCCAATCGCTGTAGGAGGTCGTCACGGTCCGCGAAGTAATGCGTCCAATTTTTAATGTGGCATTAAATATTTCCTTTAGAGTTCCTGATTCGAAAACGTCATAGACTTCCGCAAATTCCTCAAGAGATGGCCTACACTCTAAATAGATTGCCCTCATTCCAAAGATTCTCTCTCTCTCTCTCACCGAAATTTTTCACTCGTTCTCAAGTCGAGACGGTCTCTTTCTCATATAAAGGACTATCACGCTTGTCTATTTTGCTGTCACATTCGTACGAACTCTCTTCATCGTTGAAAAAAATAAACATTTACATATTCTGCTCTCTCTCATTTGCACACTAATAAACGCACAAAACCTCAAATCTTAAAGAGAATTGTGTCCATAAATGTATCTTTACTCCCAATTCTTCGTTTTCTTTGCGTTTCAGAATCAATCATAAAACAATCATTAGTATAAAGACAAAACTTTTGGAATCTTGACCGGAACATTAGAAGGTGTTGCCACGCTAACACGAAATTGTCGTGACTCCACGAAAATTTTCGTAGACTCATGTAGTGAATGCGTGATCACGCTGATGCGTAACGAGCATACGTGAGCTGTTGCGTGCTATTAACAACCAAATGTCGTGCTGTGAGCGCTGAGTCACGAACAATAATTTCTTCGTGTAGTGTGCGGAAGTAACGGAATTTCAGAAAAATACCGCTCACGAAATAATCCCCGCCACGGACATAAACAACGCTTACGAGTTGAATTCCATTTACAACTTTAGTGAGCACTGGGATATTAAGAGTTTCAATATGTGCTCTCTATAATTAATCATTCTCATGTTTTTAGGACAGTCTCTAAGGTAACACTTACTATACAATTATTCTGTGAGTTCACGACAATCTTCGTGAGTGGACGAATAGCTTCGTGAAGTCACGGTATCTTTCGTGTTGAGATGAATGCTCCGTGACGACAATTTATCTATTCGCTGAGTGTGATCCCACCACGTGAACGTGAGTAAAACATTACTCCGATCAATGAACACCAATCGGTGTGAAATTGTATATAGGCTACATCCGGTCTATGTGGCCCATTCTTTGCTCGATTTTTTTGGTCCTGCAAAATCATGGTAAGATACGCATTTTGAAGTCGAGCTCACTTAATTAATTAAAGAAGTCTTTGCCTCAAAACTGAATATATTTTTCACAGTGAATGAACAAATTTTAATGGACTTTACTATGTTTCGTGCCTAGGTTCACATTTTTGCGCGACAACCTAGCTTACTATCACTATTTTATGTCTTATTTTACTGCCATTGCCTAGCCTGGACAAACATACGAAAAATTATTCTTTCAATGCAGTATTTATCTAAAGTGTTTAAACAGACGGATTTCAGTTTCGCATTTTTTTCAAAATTTATTTTGTTTAATAACAATTGTATGTTTCCAATATTGCAAATAAGAACATATTTGCAATCTATTCCACACTTGGGTAAATATTTGACAAAAAAAACTACTTAATCGTATATTCAAAGAAGTTTTAAATTACGTTTACAACAAGAACTTCATTAAGTCAGAGAGGTTAATTTTTTAAATGGTGTATAAAACTCAATAATATCAATAAAGAATCATGCACAAATTGTTCAATCATTAGCCAGAGGTTTCAAGACCTTTACTACAAACAAAGTTACGCTGAGAACTGATTGAGATTCGACCTTATTTACAGATCGGACTATGTTGGCTATATCAAAGCAAGTGTATTTACTTAATAAGCAAACTAGAATAAAGTTGTCTTTATTTTTTATAATTTTTTAAGGTTAGATCTGTCATATTTAAAACTAAGTAATATTACAGCCGTAAGTTCGGCCAGGCGAATCTTTATGCCTTAAAGAGTTGCATCCAAAATTCGAATAGTTTTGAGTTGCGTAACACTTGCCGTGGCAAGGTATCTTCAAAACTTTCCAAACTCCGTCTTCTAAGTTGTAAGTTAGTTCAATACGTGGTATATATTTGAACTAAAACAAAAGTTCCGATTAAATACGTTTTGTATTCAGTTTGGACAAAAATTTTCTATAGAAATAAATTTTGGCAAAATTTTCTATTAGAAAATAAAATTTGACAAAATTTTCTAATAGAAATAAAATTTTGAAAAAATTTATCCATAGAAATAAAAATTTTGACAAATTTTTCTATAGAAATAATTTTTTGACTATATTTTGCTTATTAGAAATAAAATTTATTACAAATATTCTACAGAAATAAAGTTTCACAAAATTTTCTATGAGAAATAAAAATTTTCATGACAAAATTATTTTTATAGAGATCATTAGTTTTGACAAAATTTCTATAAAAATCAAGTTTTGGAGAATATTTTTGGCTCGTGTGGCAACCATGATTATGAACCGGATATGGGACCAACTTTTTGTTGATTTGGTGATCGGCGTATATATAATCTAGACGATATTGACAGTTTTGGCGATGGTTCTTAGCCGGCACATACTAACACCAATGTACTAAGTTTCAACCGGAGGTCAAATCCTGGGGAACGGTTTATTATGGCGGGTATTATAATTATTGACCGATTATGGACCAATTTCTTGCGTGGTTGTTAGAGGACCAATATATTACAGCGACGTACTAAATTTTCAATCGGATCAGTTATGAATTTGCTCATTCCAAGAGGCTCCGGAAGCTCAACTTGGGATCGGATTTATATGGGGGGCTATATATTTAATTAATGGACCGATGTAGGACCAATTTTCTGCTTAGTTGTTGAAGAATTTACTAATCACCATGTACTAAATTTCAGCCGGCATCGGATGAAATTTGCTACCTCTTAGAGGCATCCGCAAGCCAAATCTGGGGATCAGCGTATTATATTGGATGGAAGTGGCCCCAAGAGGCTTCGAAAGCCAGAATCTGGGATAGGTTTTAAATCAGGGCGTATATACTAATTATTTGACTTATTTGGTATTTAAGATTAACCAGTATACTAATTACAAACGTACAAAATTTCTACCAAATCGGATGAATTTTCCCCCCCAAGCACGGCCCGAAAGCCGAATAAAAATGGGGATCAGTTTATATCACTCAAAAAAAAGGTTTACTTTGGATCGAAGGATTTATTGACGGCTTCCTTAAAGATTGTTGGTTATGATTCCTAGTCAAAGATGCGGCCTTCATTTAAAATTAAATGAAAATTTTTAAATTATAATTTTTTTAAATTTTAAATTAGGATACAGATCTCTTATCAAATTTTTTGCATTCTCTTTCGCGGTTCCAGTAATAAAGGTACTCCACGGTTACAAACAAAAATTGCCAGGTTTAAAAATTTCAAATTAATAACGAATATCTTCAAAATACAAAAATGTTTTTAATTCAAAAAAAAAAAAAACTTTAAATCAAAGCAATAAAATCTCAAAATAAGTATTAACCTATATTTGAAAAACCGGTTTGATCTTAAAACTAAAGTTTCAATATTTCAGTCTAATTTAAGGACAATTTCTTTAAACCAAACTGTGTTTCTTTACTTTAAGTAAAATTGGCATGCGGAGGGACGCAAAATTATACAGAATTTGTGTCCTAAATTTAATGACAAAAATTTTGAAGCAAAGATTATAAACTTTTTATTCTTAATTAAAATTTATTTTTAAAGAAAATTTGTCCTTAATTATTTTGTTAAATTTTCGTATCCTAAAATTTAGGTGCTAATCTTTAATATCAACTTAAATAATTTTTTTATAGTGAACCAGCTGTATGGGGCTGGCTATACGTTAAAAGTGGCCCCATTATGGTCCATTTTCCAAAATTCGTCATATGAATATCCTTTAATATCCCCAACATGATATATAGATGAGAGTTCCTAAAAAGGTGATCGGTCGCAAAATATGTCAATATAAAAGTGACGTATTTCTTTCAAATTTGGCATTTAAAAACTGAACCCTCATTTTGAAGGTGTGTGGTGTGTGTAATTGCAATGCTCCTATTTTGATTTTGGAACTTCAACTCTTCGTTGTCAAAATGCCGTCCAAGCAAGAAGAGGCAGGTATCAAAATTATCTGCTTCGCGCATCGCAAAAAGTCCGGAGCTACCTCGCACGCAAAGCTGAGCAAAATCGCTAAAGTTGCCAAAATCAACCGTTACAAATGTAATTTAAAGTGTTTGTGGCGAACGTTTGTCGGACCAGCAGGAAGTCCTCCGGATGCCGCTGAGACGACAAAAGAGTTGCCGGTAGTTTTCAAAGCGAAACCTCTTAACCTCTCTCTCGTCTACAACCGTCATCGAGCCAAAAAACGAGGGGGGGGGGCCCGGGGGGGAAACATCGACTTACAAGAACGTAGTGACTCAAACAAATCGCAGATGATACACAAAATAGACGGGCCAAAGCGCGATCCCGGAGGCTGCTACACGGACCGATGCTGACGAAAGTTTGACCTGCGTCGGTAATGGACGACAAACCTACGTCAAAGGCTACTACAAGGCAGCTCCGGGCACAGGGAGTTTTATACGGCAAAAAGGAAGGGTAGAGTAGCAGATATTTTAAGCACATAAAACCTTGCTTCAAGTTTCGCAAAAGAAATATCTGGTTTGGCGAAAAGCCATCTGTACCTAGTGGGCTTGAAAAAGCAGCATTTTCATAGCTTCCGGGCACTGTCAACCAAGAAATTTACGCGGTAAAGAGTCGTTTTGAATAAACGTCTGCTTTCCTTTCCTGAAGAAACCGCTTGTTCCTACTTTTTGGCGGGATTATTCGGCATCTTTGCCATTACGTTAAAAGGGCCATGGAGTTCGTATCGCGCCAAAACGTGTCAGGGTGTTCCCAAGACAAGACCCTTCCCCAAACACGCAAGCTCGCGCCCAACTTGAGAACATACGTGGGCTAGTGTCAAGCGGAACCTAGAGAAGACCAAAAAAACTTGATAAGGACGAGGGCAGCAGTTCAAGACAAACTGGCTTTCTGCGGGCGAAGAAGGTTGGACAGGGTGGCTGTACAAAATCTGATGGTGTCAGCGTGAGGCCGGCATTCGGATTTTGAAAAGCGAATCCTAACTGAATAATTTTTCCTGAATTTATACTAATTGATACTTGAAAAAGAATTTTAATTTGATTTTAATTTAAACGATTTCACCGATTTTACAGCGTTTTCCCTGACCAAAATTTTGACCGTATCACCCTTTATTAGAGGTGGTGAAGCGTGGCCACTGATATTATTTGGAATTTTCGTACCTTTTGCTCACTCCCGGTGGAAAATGACGTGAGTCTCCGGGAATTTTCGTGAATCACGTGAAAATTTCTCGTGAATCGTGCGTGAGTTGAGAATTGTACCACACGTATCGTGCGTGAGCTGTGTGTGAATAAACATTTTGCTTTGAATGTGCGGTTAGCTGTGGAGTGAAATTTTACTCACGCTCACACTTCTAGTCCATATGCCGTCCATACTCAACAACAAAAGTTTACGTGCGATCAATGATTGGGCCTGGATTTTGGTAATTGCTTTCAAGCCCAAGTGGTCACTTTTTTAAATAAAGCATTTTTTAGGGAGTATCTCTTTTTAACTCTAGCTCTACAAAAATAAACATTTCTCCCTTTATGGGTTATTTATCATTTTATTTACCCTCCACCATAGGATGGCGGATATATTAACTTTGTCATTCCTTTGTAACACATCGAAAATATTGCTCTAAACCCCATAAAGTATATATATTCAGGGTTCCGTGGTGAATTCTGAGGTCGATCTGAGACATGTCGTCAGTCCGTCCGTCTGTGTTGAAATGACGAAACAAAAGCTCATCGACTTGAATTGGCACAAGTTAGTTGTATTGATGTTTTAGGTCGGATGGTATGACAAACTTGTGGCATATTTATCGGTCCACTTTTACGTATCGTCCCATATGAAACGGACCGCCCAAGGTTTGGCTTTGCGAAATCTCTAAGAGAAGCAAATTTCATCCGATCGGCTGAAATTTGGTACATGGTATTGGTATATTGGTCTCTAACAACCGACATGCAAAATTGGGTCCACATCAGGGCCCACGTAATTTATAATTGGCCCCCATATAAAACACGGTCCAAGATTTATTGAACATCCGGAGCTCGTATGGGAAAGAGCAAACTTATAAAGATTCCGGATTAGAAATTTGGTACGTGCGGACGATGTTAATTTGCCCCCTATGGCAAACTCATGCCAAAAAATTGGTCGAAATCGGATTCATACATTTATATATAGCCCCCTAAAACCGATCCCCAGATTTGACCTCCGGAGCCTCGTGGAAGAGACAAACTATTAACCAGATTCGGTTGAAAATTTGATACGTGGTGTTAATATATGCGCCTCAGACACCCATGCTCAAAAATTGGCTCGAAAATCGGTCCATAATTATAGTTATAGCCCCTCATATAAACGATCCCCAGATTAGACTTCCGGAGCCCTTGAAGAGCCAAAATTCATCAGATTCGGTTGAATTTTGGTACGTGATATTAATATATGCATATTTAACACTACCATGCAAAAGTGGTCCATATCAGTCCATAATCATATATTAGGCCCCCAGTATAAAACCGGAGTCCGAGATTTGATTTTTGGAAGCCACTTGGAGGAGCAAATTTCATCCGAGGTCAGTTGAAACTTTGGGACATTGTGCTAGTATATGGCCGTTAACAACCATGCCGAACTAGGTCCATATCGGCCCATAGTTATATATAGCCCTCAGATAATCACCACAAATATTGGTACATATCGAAAGTTCATAATAGTATATAGCCCAGTTTATAAGCGACCACCTCATCTTCTAATTCTGGCTCTCTACGTCAGCCATTGCAAAGTCCATATCGATTCGTAATCATTTGTAGACATTAACCATATACAATACCTTTTGTCTAATATATACCACGTATGGACTAAACTCACAATTTAGAAAACGATGCTTAAGAATTTTTGGACGATATCCACAAACCAATTAAATTCGATTGTGGATGAGAGTCTTTCGTTAGAAGTTTACTAACGAATCCATGCGTGGAGGGCTACATAAGATTTCGGCCTGGCCGAACATTACGGCCCGTATATACTTGTTAAATTTTTCTTATACAATAATAATTGTATAAAGTAATATAAAAAAATAATTTTATAAAGTATATAATTAAAGATATATAAATATAAAAATTTTATGCATTGCAAATATTGGGGTTTGCTACAAAAAAAAAAAAAAAAAAACAAAAAACACATCTATTCTCTGATACACACACGCCAAAAAATAATTCTTTCCTCCCAAACGAAATTTTAGACAAACAAAGTTCGTTTCTATTGCTTTTCGTTTGAAAGGAGTGTATTGGAAGAAAAGTTATATTCTTTTTTTGTTTGATAAACGTTTATTCTTTTCCAAGATGTAAAAACAATTTATAAAGACTAACCTCAAAATTTTTTTCTTTCTGGTTAAATTGCATTTTCCCTCACATCTTTCCCACTTCACGAATTTTTTAGTTCTTAGCACCTTCTTGTCTGTAACACAACACTGCTTAGAAGGAATTATACGATTTTATAATTTTAAATTTTTTTACCTTTCGCCTCGCGACCGGAGAATCGAACGCGGGACAATTGCAATTATGTAAGGCCACAGACTATCCAGCTGAGCTCATCTGTAGCCGTTACTTGTCATCACATAGATAATTCTACCCATATAACTAAGTCTTATATTATATAGCATAGCTTTGCCGGCGCCCACGAGCCGATTAAACAAAGTTTATCTTAAGCAGAATATAATACATTTAGTTGGGCACCGTGAGCAGTGGTTGCTACGTCTGACTTGCATGCCAAGAGGTCGTGTGCGGTTCGATCCCTGGCCTTCGACCAAAGTTTTTTTTTTTACATATAATTCAGATATGATCGGGAAGATTCACGAAAAAAATTTCAACATATAATTCTACTATAATTAATTTTTCTATGAACTGTAAAATGTGTCCTTTATTAAAGACCTTAAAATTTACGAAGAAGAACCAGTGTTTGATATTAAACGAAATGGACTGTTTGTTGGTTCAAAAAATAACTTTTCTTTTACTTGAAAAAATAAAATTTGTAACAAACGAATTTATTTTTGGTTGATAAAAGTGTATACTTTTTCGAAGCAATTCAAAAAACTCTAACAAAAGAAAAACTTTTTCTGGTACACGTATTTCCAAAGTTTTTTTCTCTGCGTGCAATGGATAAAAAAAATATAATATTGCATAATTGAATGAAGTAAATGGACGAGAAGCACTAAAAATCAACAAAATCGGAACACCATGTTCCAAACTGGTAAGAAAGGTTTCGCCAAATAAATCTATGTCACTATTGCATTAACAAACTTTTATTGGAAACATAAAATGTAGAACAGAAAAGGTTAAATTGACAATCACAAGAATACACCATATTCAAACTGAAGATTCAGCAGGAAACTGACATGTTAACACTTGAAGAATTGAAGAGTAAGGCGTCCATTACATTACCACCAACCCCCATGGCCTCCGCTGTAATAACTTCCATGGCCTCCATTCCAGCCACTATTCCAACCGTTGCCATAACCACCACTACTCCAACCGCCATTGTTCCAACCACCATGACCTCCAAGTCGTACAACTTTCACAACTCTAGGATATGAGGAATAGCCACCATTCCAGCCTGAATTCCATCCACCACCGTATCCACCAATGAAACCAGCAGAGGCTACTGCCAACAAAGCACACAGGACAATCAATACTTTCATGGTGATGTAGAGTTTTGTGTATTATTCACAATAATTCCAAACTTATTTAGGGATAATAATAACTTCTTTTAACTGCTCAATGAATGCCGTCGATAGACTGTTGGTTTTATTCACGGAAGTCCAAGTATTTATACTCGATGCTTATACATCCATCTAGTCCAGTATTCACAACGCCCAACAAAGAGTTGGTGAAGAAAAAGCTGCATTGATTTCACAGCAGCATTCGCAAAATGTAAAGCCTACTTAGCCAAAGTTCACTCACCGACCGGTCAGTGGTCATACGCAAAAAAAACAAGAAGATTCTAGATTTAAAAGCCGACTCATCTCGTTTGCTTGCAACATTCATTCCACTGCATTCGATGTCATCTTAACAAAAGCACTAATACACCAATACCTGACTCTTTTGCTGCACTGAAGGATGAATCTATAAGCGAATGGAAGATGCAACTCTCGAAAAAAATAAACCAGAATGTTTGGGTATAGAACAGAACTGAAAGAAAACCTGTTACGTAGTTGTAATCACTCTTGTTTTCATCTAAATCTTAATCTGAATTTGACCATGGTCAACAAGTCTTCACAATAACTTTATTACCTCGATCATAAAGTTGATGAATGGAATCCACAGGAGGTATTAATTCAAA
>PGFW01076161.1:0-16087 GCA_003123925.1 Haematobia irritans | reverse complement strand
ATCCCGAATAACTTTATTTTTATGTGCAATAGATCAAAATGTTTTTGTAAGCTTATAAACAATAAAATTAACTTTCACCGTAGTAACTCCGTCAGATGTCAGATGTGTGGTTTAGAAATGATAGCATCCAGAAGTTGGTTGCAATACA
Organism: Haematobia irritans; assembly: GCA_003123925.1. Taxonomy (NCBI): domain Eukaryota; kingdom Metazoa; phylum Arthropoda; class Insecta; order Diptera; family Muscidae; genus Haematobia; species Haematobia irritans. The sequence continues at coordinate 15,939 of PGFW01076161.1, read as the reverse complement.
TATCACCCACACTGAATATGTTCAACCAATTCCACGGAGTGAAGGAATATTATCACCCCCCAAATATGATTCGAGAGCAAAATGTTATTTTTGGATGGAGACAATAGAACATTTTAGCGGCAAGAATGTTGTTTTTATTTTTTCAAGCGCAAAATGCTTGCGAAAATAAGATACAAAATTTCCGAGAGAATACAGTGGCTATGACAAACATGTTACATACTACCCCAATCGAAAAATAACATTTTGCTTTTGAATCATTTTTGAGGTGATCATATCCTTTTCGGGGAGTGTTGCAGTTAAAATGTTACAGTAGGAGCCGGTCATGGCCATCATCATGCACTGAAATGAAAAAAAAAAAATATTGACCTAAATATGGCGATGATTATGCAACTTAATTTTAGGACTCGAAATTTACGCCCAATGTTTAAGGACAAAATTCGATTAAAATTAATGACATATTAATTAAAAGAAAGTTTTTATAAATCCTTGCCTTTTTCAAAATTGTCTTCATTTAAATTTTAGGACCACAAATCTTCAAAATTTATGTCTCTTCCTGAAGTTCTAGATCTTTGAAGGCTCAAGCCAAAATTTTTCCTTTAAAATAAAGAAAACATTTTTAAATTTAAAGGAAATCGTCTTTAACTTAACTGTCATATTGTATTTTTTATTTTAAGATAAAAGCATTTCAAATATAGCGCTAAAACTTATTTTAAGGATTTTGCATCTTTTAGGTTAAGGTTTTTTTAGGATTTAAGAAAAACGGCTTTTTACTTTGAAGTGCCTTGGCATAAATTGGGAAGTACCTGGCATATTTTGGAATTTTGAAATTGGAATTGGAATTTACATAAAACCTTTATTAATATATTCGCAAAAGAGAAATAAAAATTCGAGGAATGACGATCTGTATCCAATTTTAAATTTTAATTGAATTCTAGAATTTAAAGCCAGGCGAGGTCCGTAAAAAATGTCTTTATTTTAAAAGAAGCCGCATCTTGGCTGGCAATTCAATACCAAAAAACCTTATGCGACGGGAATGCGAATTATGCGGCATCTCCCACTACTACCACCGTTTTTAATCTCATCGCAACCATGTGTGATTCAAAGTTGTTATGTACACACAAAAAAAAAATGTTCTGATTTAATCACGAAATTAATTGATCCAATTTAATTTTATAATTAAATGGTCTTCAATCACAGAAAATGATAGTATCAATTAAAAAAATTTATTGAAGTGTCAATTAAAAAGTTAATTTGATCCAATTAAAAAATTAATTGATTACTATTATTTTTGTGCATTTAGATTTTTTGCTTTCAACTTAAAAAATTGTGATATCAATTAAATTTTTAATTGAACATTTTTTTTAAAACTCAATTAAAATTTTTATTGGAAACATTTTCGTGAAATTGTTTTGTGTGTATGCATATCCATAAGTGTATAGTCCAGTATCGATTCCAAAGCACTTATTGATAGTGGTCTACCATTGCCCAGTTTATTGGCAGACTACATGTCCATTGAAACTTCATATGGGCTCTTTTCTAACCATGCATATGTCCTACTGAAAAATACTAATGACTGATTGATATCCAGAAGATGCCGTCTGTATCAAACTTTTTTTTAGGTTTTGCGCACTGTCGCAAAGTTGTAAACGCTCATAAACGTCACATACGCGTTCGTAAATGCTAAAAAAAGGTAACAAACGTCGCAAAGCTGAAAATACTTTAGTCGCCGTCGGCTAGGCAGCGAATTCGCATGATATCCCAAGACGATGGTAGGTGCGAAGAAGTTTCAATTTCTTAGGAATGTTTCAACAATTTTCGTTTTAGTCCCCACATTTCCCCTATTGCCTTTTTGCACGAGTACAGGGTTAACCGTGGATTTCCTTCGTCCTTATCTTAGCTTTAAGTTCCAGTTCTCCTGTCCAATATAACTCCAAGCGTATTTTTACACATCATCACTAACTGGAATTTCGATACCACCTAAGAAAATAGGCGAAAAACTTTCACAAATTTCTGCAGAAACTCACAGCAAATGCTGTCAAACTAAATTAAAAAAAATGTTTCAGGATTTCTTTCTATTCAAATTTGGTTTCTACAGTAGTGTTTACGACTTTTTGCGACATACGATTATACCGTCGCAAACGTCATGTTCGCAAAATAGTCCAGTTTTGTGGACAGGCCAAACCCTTGATTTGATATCATTGATATCACAATTAAAAATTTAATGTAAATTCTCCGATTTAAAAAATAACTTTAATTAGGTTTTTTTTTTCAAATTACTTTGGCAGCAGTATCATAAATCCATCTCTCTGATATAATCTGATATCAGCCTATTCACTTCTACGGTTACACATCTAACATACACACTCTCTTCGCTTCCTGCTACTGGAAAACCAATTAATTTATCAAAAATATTTGATTTTATAGCATCTTTTAATTCTTTTTATGTCCTATTATCCAATCAACACGGAATTTATCGATTTTACATTTGCAAAAATTTTATTTCTTATTATCATTAAAATTGTTTTATATTTAACGTCAATTTTTTCAAAATGATTGAATGCAATTATTGCCATTTATTGATGCTTCCAAAATCCAAAGTCAAGAGAAGCAAAGTAAATACTACACGTGTACATTTAACATACACACACCCACATACACGCGCGGGCACATTTACATAGCCACCCCCCGTCTACAAGGACATTTGCTGCTGCACAAAATTACGATTTGAATTTGAATTCAAATTCGTAGTTGATAACGAATTCCAATGATGATGATATGCCATGATGGTGATGATCTTGGGGTGACTGGCAGTGTTGGTAATTGTACAAAATTGCCTTTCCAATAGTTTAAGCAGAAATTGCCTTTTGAAATCATTGACCGTAAATAGACAATGCCACACAGTATGCATAGATTTCGATATTTCCACATCAACAATTTGCCGTACACAGAGAATACAGACTATTGGTCACCCGACTTGATTCGGTAGACACAAACTAATATCTCATATGTTATTGGTTGGGTCTGCCAACGACATCGGGTTGCTAGGCTACCTTCTTCATTCGGTTGTGCTGCCCAACCTTAATAATACTCATAGCCAAAATTAAAAACCAATTCCTTCCCAAATAAATATTATATTTTATTTTAATTATATATATGTATAATGGTGCATATAAATCTAAATACAATGTATTTGATATCAAATGATGCAAATTGCACTTTATGATTTTTTTACTACAAATAAAATAAAAATTTATTAATAAATTGATTCTTATATATATTCATATAAAAAAAAACAACTAAATACGACAGAAAAGTCCGGCCGGCAAACCGAAATATCCACGTACATATGACATGCACCTATTTAGCTTGATTTGACGTTAAAAAGGTGAAAATCGTTACTATTGGACTGTAGTTAGATTATAAACATTTTACGGACCACCCCACTGTTGGACATATCATGTTGATTCTTACTATAATCTTAACGTAGAAGGTCGGTTTCAAATGCGTTCAGAAGTAAATTGAAAATACATTTATCAGAGTATAGGAAACTTTTGTATAAATATGTATATTGAACGTAATAAGTTAGTCCAAAAATACCTCAAAACACTTTTTTTTCGCAACTTCGCAGATATCGCGAAAGTTCATTATTTTCCTTCGGCATGGATTTTGTTTAAAACATCTCTTGGTACAGTATTTTAATAAATCAAAGAGAAACCGATATTGATTCACTGTTTAAATCATGGACTGGACGATGCTAGGGATAAATACCTGTGAATGCTACAGCAACGCATTCCGTTTATCATGCACAAGGAATTTAAAATTAAAATATAGTATTTTAGAAATTTTGGTGTATCCCAATCCGGTTTTGGGAGCATATAGTAATTCTGGACCTTACCTGGTGTCCAACTTTTAAGGTTGTTTTTGTTAGAATCATGGAGAGTACATTTTACCACAGCTTCTGTTTCAATTTTGTGGATTGTTATTCTGACATATAATTATAACCTTGCTTTTCAGTGCTAGTCCATGAGGAAGTGTATTTATTATCCTATCTGTTACATACCGAATTCTCCAGATAATTTGGTGCATGCTTAGATGATTAAAGAATTACCGCAGCTGAAAATTCTGCCTTTTTAATTTGAAGTCAAAAAAATAAGTCTCCTTTAGATATGGAATTAATTATTTTAATAGACAAGTGACATTTGTAAATAATTCAAACTGTCATTCGGCCTTGTGGAAAACCGTCCGTAAGCTGGTGATAACTAAAGTGAGAGTTACGCAAATTAATTACGGGCAGGTTTCGTGGTCACCCGAAATTCAAGCATAATTTATTCAAAGTAGAGATATTTAGTTCCTTACAACTTGTCTGTTCGTCTATCACAAAAGGTGAATTTCATTGAAATAGTAGAAACATTATACGTAACGACCAACGTATGATTGCAAAATATTGTACATAGATATGGGCCGTAATTTGTATATTTTTATTTTAAATGTAGAATTTTCATTACTTCAAACCCGATTTCCAACCAACCTCTTCTCTGTGTGTAGATTATTTTCCAACAAAAAAACACAGAGAGAAACAGTGTTTTTCAATAAGATATTTTTTCAAGAATTTCTAAATATTGTTCATGGCATTGCATTAAGGATTTACATGGTTATGTAGTTTATTACCGCCATTTCTCATGAGGCTCCGTTAGTGCTACGTTTAGCTTAACGAACTTTAAACTGCGCACTATAGACCTGCCTATCCCTGCCATATCCTGCCTATATTCCATTTTTTTTTAACCCTTAACTGTGCACACCGTATCTTTTTTAAGATACCCCAGAAAAAATTCCTACGTTCTTAAAATTTTGACTAAATTCTATGAAATCAAGTTTGATGCTTTTAAAACATCATAAGGCTACTTTTAAAAATATTTGTTTATATTTATAATTATTTATATTCTATTTTCCAAAAAGCTTGTATACATCTGGATAATCTGCAATCAAATGAAAATAAAATTTTGACAAACCATTAAAAAAAAAACTACAAATTGCAAGTTTAAAATAATATTGAAGTATACACCTTCACACAACTTTAATTTAATTTACTTGCTTCTATGTAATAAAAATTTAAAACAGTAAGCCTTTGATTCCAATATATTTATATTGTCAAAAAATAAAATTACGAATCTTAGGAGGAATTTTTGTATAAGGACAGACGTGTTAATTATTTCTTGCTCTACAAAATTGTTGACCCAGACCTTTTACCACTCTGCGTTTTTTTATCTCCGATTTTTGGATAGAACTGCTACAATATTTACAGAGATGAATAGTAATTATTGCGTTAAAAAAAAAACTGTGGTTAGTGTTAAAAAATTTCTATTCTGTATTAATATACTAAAACTCAAATTGTTTATTTTGTAAATAAAAACTTAATGCGCGCTTTGCATTTTTTTTTTTCTTTAAAAAAAAAAAAAAAAAACATTTCGGTTTTTTTTATGTGCACATTAAAAAATTTCACGAAAATTATTTCCAATTAAAATTAATTTGAGTTTTAAAACTATTCAATTAAAAATTTAATTGATTCAACAACATTCTTTAATTGAAACAAAAACTCACATCAATAATAATAGTTATCAATTAATTTTTAATTGGACTCAATTACACTTTTTTAATTTGACACTTCAATTAATTTTTAATGATTCTCAATAATTTCTGTTGAATATGAAGACATTTCAATCTTAAAAATTAATTCCGTCAATTAATTTTCGTGAAGTTACGAATCAGAAAAATCTTTTTTGTGGCGTGTATTCCGATGTTATTTTTATTCATTTTGCCATATTTTATATTTATTATTCGGAGGAACGGTGATCTTGTGCATTTAGGGTTAAATGAATAATAAATTCCAGCATGATTTGTAGCAACAACTAAAAAACACTATTCGGGTGGGGCTGACCCATACACTAACAAAAATGGAAAAAAAAGCATGCCCGCTTCCAAACTATTTTTGTCTCTTACTATTAAGTTTGGTACTGATCCGAGCCAAGAAGCGGGGAATTGAATACACACCAAAAAATTTTTTTCTGATCAATCACCAAATAATGATTCAATTTAATTATTTAATTGAAATGTTCTTCAAATCACGAAAATGATAGTATCAATCACAGTTTAATTGTGCATAGAACAAATTATTGATTAAAAAATTAATTCATTTTTTCAGCAAAATTTTCAATTAATTTTTTAATGATTTCAATTAAAAATTAATTGATGTTGATTGCAAAACTCATATTAATTATTAATTAAAAAGGTAAATTTTTAATTCCTCTCTGAAGGCTTTAGGAGTTTTTTATTTGGCATTAAACAAATGATTGTTTGAAAATACATTTTTAATTAAAAATTCTAAAAAAAAATTCAGGCACTTTATTTTAAACTGAATTAGTCCTTCCGATTTGATTAAAAAGTTAATTGCTATCAATTAATTTTTTAATTAAAAATTTTTTAAAATTTTCAAATCATGATTTTAATTAACTTAATGTTTCTATCATGATTAAAAAGTTAATTGTATCAATTAATTTATTAATTGAAAAAAGTTTCAACTTCAATTAACATTATTAATTGCGAAATATTTTGGCCGCTGATATTTTTTATCTGTGTAAGGATACCTTTAAACAAAATTATACTTTCAAATTTAAATTTTTCTACTTGAAACAAATTTAGGTAACAAATTTTAACTAATTTCATTTTCCACCATTTTCTTCATAATTTTGCTATCGAAGTCCTTGTGTTAAAACGCAACTCAATTTTTTAAATTCAGACACTACTTCATATAGATATTATGCTTATGTTTTTCCGAGGAGGAGGCACATTGCTAGCTCAAAAAATGGAAAATATTTAATCTAAGTGAAATTTATGATTTATCTGTCGATGGATACTGTAATTAGAGGAATAGAAAAAATATTAAGTTCAATTTAAAAGGTTCATCAATTAGCAGCGACGATATTACAATAAAAATCTTTGGGCACATATTTGCTCAAATTCGGTGAGAACATTATGGATCCTTTGTCTAAATCCTAAGCCGTTTTTTGGAACCAAAACTTGGCACACATTGCCAAAATGTTCAATTTGTAAAAATCTGTCGCAAAATGTTTCGAAGTGAAGAAAATTGAGGGTAAATTTTGGCCCTATTTGGTAAGCTACATCTAATTTATTTCTATAGAAAATTTTGTCAAATTTTATTTTCTATCATTATTTGTTGTTTTTTTCTTAAGCTACACTTGTAGTCTAGTCAATGCATGGCTTTTAAGCTCCGAGATCAAAAAACAACAATAATGATTGAAGAGAAGAAACAAACGAATAACAAACAACCAAAAATTTATTTCTATAGAAACTATCGCAAACAATTTTATCTGCATAGAATTTTTTGCAAAATTTTTTTCAAAAATTTTATTTCTATAGAAAATTTTTTGCAAAATTTTTATTTCTACACTGGAAAAAATATTTAACTGTGATATTTAAAGACTTAAGCAACCTTAATTGCCGAAATATACAAAATATTAAGTCACAAATTTCTTTAAAATAATGAAAATTTTAAATTAAAATAAAGTTATAATCTCTTGCTTTCAAAAACTTGTTTCATTAAATTAGGACACACAATTTTGTAAATTTGCGTCCTCCGTTAAAGTCTGTATTTCTTTTTGCACTAGGGCTAATTTCCTTAAAGTTAAAGAAACACTTTTTTTGATTTTGAAGAAATTGTCCTTTAAATTAACTGAACTATTGTTGTCTTTAGAATTTAAGACAAAAACGCTTCAAAATATAGGCTAGATTTATTTTGAGGATGTAGCGTTCTTGGTTTAAGTTTTTTTGTTTTTGGGAATAAGAAAACATTTTTACTTTGGAAGTATTCCGTCATTAATTTTGGATTTTTAAACTGGCATTTTGTTGCACGTGATGTACCTTCAAATATCAATAAAGCCGCGAAAAGGAGATATGAAAATTTTGAGAAAATTAGGATTACTAGGATTCTCATCCTAATTTATAATTTATTTGGTACCTGAGATTGAAAGCCCAGATTAGGTCGCTAAAAATTTCTTTATTTTTCAAAGAAAGACCGCATCTTTGGCTCGCGAATCAATACCAAATCCTATAAGGAAGGTCAAAATTTTTGGATCTAATGTAAATTTTTTTTATTGCGACGGGTAAAATTGACCCGCTTTTTGCAAACCCTCAGTCCCATTTTCCTTGTAGGTGAAATGATTGTGTGTGCGAGTTGTCCACATATGGGTTTTGTGTTTGTATTGATATATTTACAAACAGCTGTTCAAATCCTCATATCTACACTTGAAAAAAAAGATTACCCGTGAGGCCTAAGATTACATGTCTTTTAAAATTAGGAATGCAAATTTTGTTTAGCCATTTCTCTAAATATAAAGTTTTTATTCATTGTCCAAAAGTCGATCTAAACTTTTTCAAATGAAGTCGTATTGTCCTATATAATAAAGTGATTTCATTAAATATGGTGTCATAAAATGAAAGAAAATATATTTGGGCTACGCGTCAACTTGAATTTAATAATTTTCGAAAAAATCTTTTAATTAATGAAATTGTCTTTAATTTGTGGTCTTTTTGCATCTGACTAGAAAGCAAAAAAAATCGTTCAAAAAAACTATGAAATTGGTTTTTTTTAACACATTATTTTAAAGACGTTTTTTACTTGAAAACATAGCCATAATTTTCTACTGGAAGCTCTGAGTATTAATTTGGAAAATAAAGTTGTCGTTAAGTTGTTTTTAAAGAACTTTGATAACTATGAAGAACAAAGCTGAAAAAAGCGATAATATTTAAAATTTGCACTTCCTAGAAGAAGTACACAAAAACCCCAAATTTTAAAAGAGATTGTGTCTTAAAAGTTTACTCGCTTTACTCTCGTATATTCTCCGCTCTCTTTTAGCTCGGACATCAATACCCAAAATTTTTAAAGTAAAGGCAAAATCTTTGGAAACCGAGCATGCTTTTTTCACGTGTACGAAATTTCTCCATTATTTTTTGCCAATTCGAACATTTTTAGATTTTGTAAAAAGAAATGTTGGTTACTAAATAGCGAGATTTCATATCTATGCGAACGCTTTAGTATTAAGAAATCAACTTTTTCCAAAAATTTTCGACGTTTGATGATAAAATCATCGTAGCCTATCTTGCGGAGAATGCTTCAGAAGCTCCAAACATATTTAGGATATTTCAAACGTCTGCAGACAATAACGACATTCATTACAACAGCGTATATTACGGCCGTTTAAGTTTCGGCCAGGCCGAAGCTTATGTTACCCTCCACCATTGGATTGCGTAAAACTTCTACTTGAGACTGCCATCCACAATCGAAATTACTTGGGTTGCGGTAACACTTGCGATGGCAAGGTATCTAAAACTTCTAACACCGTCTTCTAAAATTACAAGGTAGTCCAATACGTAGTATATATTAAATTAAACAAGGCCGATTTAAAATACGTATATAATTATAGTTTAAAGTTTTCATATAGAATAAAATTTTGACAAATTTTCTATAGAAATAAATTTTACAAATTTCTATTAGAAATAAAATTTTTGACAAAAATTTTCTATAGAAATAAAATTTTTGACAAAATTTGACATTTTGACAATTGTTTTCCATTAAAAGAATAAATTTTGGTAGATTATTTTGGCTCGAGTGGCAAACCATGAATATGAACCGATATGGACAAATTTTGTTTGATTGGGGTATCGGCTATATATAACTAATTAGACGATTATGGACCCAATTTTGGCATGGATATTAGCGGCCTTTATACTAACACCACCTTCTGCAAATTTCAACCGGATCGGTAATGAATTTGCTCCTCCAAAAGAGGCTCCGGAGATCAAATCTGGGAAACGGATTTTAGATGGGGGCCTATTATAATTATGGACCGCATATCGACCAATTTCTTGCGGTTTGTTTTTAGAGAACCACATTCTAACACCATGTTCCAAATTTCAAACCGTATTTCGGATGAATTTTGCTCCTCCAAAACTCTCCGGAGGACAAATCTGGGAATCGATTTATATGGGGGCTATATATAATTATGGACCGATATGGACCAATTTTTGCATGGTCATTAAGATAACATTTTACGCCAACACCATGTACCAAATTTCAGCCGGATGGGATGAAACTTTTTCGTTTCTAAGAGGCCTCCGCAATGCCAAAATTCGGGGGATCTTTTTATATTTTTTTGCTTGTCGATTAGGAAGAACATATACCAAATACCATGCCACCAAATTTCAGCCGAATCGGTGAAATTTGCTTCTCTTAGAGGCCCTCCACAACCCAAATCTGGGGGATCGGCTTTTATATCGGCGCCTATATATTAATTTATGACAATCTTGGAGCAATTTTTGCATGGTATGTTAGAGACCATATACTTACCACATGTACCAAATTTCAGCCGTAATCGGTATGAAAATTTGCTTCTCTAGAGCGCTTCGAAGCCAATCGGGGATCGGTCTATATGGGGGCTACTATGTATTATGCGACGATTATTGGACCAATTTTTGCATGGATTGTTAGAAGACCATTATACAACACCATTGCTTAACAAATTTTCAGCCGGAATTGATGAATTTGATTTCTCGTAGAGCAATCACAAGCCAAATTTGGGGATCCGTTTATTATGGGGGCTATACGTAAAAGGACCGCCAATAATTGGGGCCCCCATTTTTTTTTTTTTTTTGCAATCCCTACATACAATACGACAATACTGGACCTACATCAATAACAACTTACCTTGTGCCAAGTTCAAGTCGATAGCTTGTTTTTCGTTCGCGAGTTAGCGTGATTTCAACAGACGCGGACGGCACGAACATGCTCAGATCGATCAGAATTTCACACGACACAGAATATTATATACTTATATGGGGTCTTAGAGCAATATTTCGATGGTGTTACAAACGCGAATGACAAGTTAAATACCCCCTATCCTTATGGTGCGAGGGTATAAAAGAAATTACGCGTGAATAGTTATAATTTTATTAAATTAAGAAATAAATAAGATTAAAAAAATAAATAATAAATAAAATAAACTTATTATGGAGCAACTATTTTTTTCGAAAAACGTGACTGTTTTTGCTTGTCGCCGACGTATGTTACGGCGCAATGTCCAGGATTTCAGCAACCATAATCTGGCTAGGATTGCCAGATTAGGGATAAGAAATTGTTTAGGGTGGACTAGAAGTTGCCCATATGTAATAGGTACTTTTAATTATAATGTGGTATCAACAATGGACTGAATAGTCTAAGTGTAGCCTGAATTTAATCGGGCTTGCCACTTTTAACCTAACCTAACCTAACTAGGGCTGGGGGAAAGTACTACTCAATGTCCGATTTTACGATAGAATTATACATCCTCTCTCAACTGGGCTCGGGATAATTACTGAACCCACCTTTCTTTTCTACCTTATATTTCTCCCTAAGGTGTTTATTGCTTTTGGTGCCCAATTTCTCCCGAATGGTAACACAAAAATGTTTCACCATCAGATTAGAGACAAAAGCAACTCCCATTTAAGAGCAAATACTTTGCTTTTGGTGCTATCCCTGGATAAAACCCCAGGTCATATGCTCCCATCTTTGGAAAAAGTTTCAGAGACTCCAACATGCAGACAAAAAACGACATAAGCGTTTATGCAAATTTACCAAAGAAAAATACAGAGTTGAATAAAATATGGGCAAATAATTTTCGAAAAAACGTTTGCTGTTTTGCTTGTCCGACCATTATCACGGAATGTACGGGCGCAATGTACCGGTTTTCATAGCAAACCATAAATCTGGCTTAGGGTTGCCAGTTGGGATAAAGAAATTGTATTAGCGGTAGGAGAAAAAGCTACTACTCAAAATGTCCGATTTTCGATAGATTATATATTTCCCTCTCAACTGGGCTACGGGATAATTACTGAACGCAACTTTTCTTTTCTACCTTATAATATTTCCTCTAACTGTATTGCTTTTGTGTCCAATTTTCTCCGCGGAATGGTAAATTTTTTTCACCATCAGATTAGAGACAAAAACCACTCCATGTTAGCAGTCAAATATTTAGCTTGGTGTTAATCCCTGGCTAAATCCCAGCCCTCATATTCTCAAATATTAATCTATATATAAATTAATTACCATCGCATCTCTGCACTTTTAGTAAAACGCTTTTGTTTCGTCCTCTTTATTTCTTTCAGGCAAGCGAATACAGAGCTAATGAGATGGCCGCCATAAAAAGTTAGATCAAATTAGAGCCTACCGATTGAATACCAAATCATCCAACAGGAGATTATAATGATGCGTGACTGCCGTCTCCGAATATCATTGCGTAAGTTATTTCATATCTGCGTTCGTGACAAATGTGGAATCTGATGGAATAACTGTGGGCCGGTGGTAAGTCTTGCAGCGACATCTATCAGGCTGACCAGGGACCATTGAGTGAACCAAACAAATTGCTATATGTCCGCGAAACATTAAAAGGACTTGAATACCTGCCATTCCATTGGGCAAAATGAATGCGTGCATATTAAAGGAGCCAACATTCTGCTGACCGAATATTCGGTTGATGCTGAAATTTGGCGGATTTTGGTGTTTCAGCTTCAAATAACAGCGACAATTAACAAACGGAAAAGTTTTATCGGTATAGTACTAAAGTGATGTGCGTGTGTGTATTGTAAACTCCACCTCCCCCTTATAGTTTAAGTACTAGAGAGATAAAAAACTCTTCTATGATGTTGATGACGATTTCGGCAGAGATGTTCATTGAAATAAGGCAGTACGAAACTGTGGTAGGCTGCTTATTCAATTAAAAACATTGAATATAAAAGGAAAGTTCAACACACAAATAGCTAACGACATATACTGTACGTTGACGGGTTGAAGACAGGGGGGGAGTACAAATAAACTTGAAACTCAAAAGGAGTTGCGTGGGAAGGGGAGGGGGAAATTTCTTAAATTGTTGGCAAGGAGTATGCATGCACATTTTGATTCCAAATTTGTGGAAATCTTAATCTGACAAAGAGATTTTGAGCATTACCTAATTAAATACTCATGTTAATGAAATCTCAAAATTCGTTTGCTTAAAATGAAGTTTAAATAAACCTTAAAATTGTATATGCTACAAAACTCATTCCTTTAGAGTATCATTCGAATTAGCAAAACAACTGCGACTCGATTAACTCTTGATGTTTCAGAGATTCAATTCGTTTAATTTTTTGGACATTCCTTCTCCCCTTGTGTAATTATTGAGACAAGGACAAGGCTAGGTTAGGTTAAAGTGGCAGCCCGATTTAGTTTCGGACTCACTTAGTTCATTGGATACCAACATTAACTGAAAGACCTATTACATTTGGGGTTACTTTCTAGTTTTAAACCAGCTTGAATCCTTCTCGATTATTTTTCTTTTGTGGAACCAACCAGATTATTGCCAAAAACAGTAAGCAGACTGCTTAACAGGTTGGCTGATAAGTCCCCGGTCTAACAAAGAAAAACACATTTTTTTTGTCAAAATTCGTTTTTATTATTCAACATAGTCCCCTTTCAGAGCGATTACAACGAGTTTATTAACGACCTTCAATTTTTTTATTCCATCTTTGGTAGCTAATCCTTTGGTTTTGCCTCAAAATTAGGTCTCAGTTTCGGCGATCACCTGGTTCATTGCAGCCAATTTTTTCCCTGCGAGCATTTCCTTTTGAGGTACTGAGAACAAGAAAAAAGTACGCTGGGGCCAGATCTGGAGATACGGTGGGTGGCGGAAGCAAATTCAGAATCCCCAATCTCATGAATTTTTGTTCATCGTTCTCAATATTGACTTTGTGGACACGTGCGTGTGTTTGTGGAACAACAATTTTTTCTTCTTCTATGGGCCGTTTGCCGCGATTTTCGACTTTCAAAACGCTCCAAATAACGCCAATATTAATAGTCACTGTTGATGGTTTTTCCCTTCTCAAGATAATCGATAAAAAATAATCCTATGCGCATCCCTAAAAACAACAGAGCTTACTTTGCCAGCGGACTTCTTGAGTCTTTCCACGTGGAGAACGGTTTCACGGTCGCTGTTCCACTCAGCCGGACTGTCGATTGGACTCAGGAGTGTAGTGATCGGGAGCCATGTATTCACCCATTGTCACATTTATCGACGGAAAAACTCGGGTGTATACGAGTTAACAAGCTGCAAACACCGCTCAGGAATCATCAACACGTTGTTGTTTTTTCGTCAAATGTGAGCGGGGGGGCACGCGCGGCATCCCATTTTGCACAGAGCTTCGCCATATTCAAATATGATGAATGATTTGACCAATACGTTCCTTTTGATATCTTTAAGGCCTCTGTCTATCTCGCCCATCAACTTTTCATTTTACAGTCATTCAACATCATTTGTGGATTTTTTGAGCGTTTCGTCGGTGTAACCACCTCTTTTCGGGGCGGTCATTGCGTTTCACCGTTCCTCCGTCTCATTTTACCACGCTTTGAATTTGCACATACCAATCAAATTATCTGTTTGATTTCTCTTGAGGCAGAGTCCGGAATTTTCTTTTAATTCAATTTTAATACTAGTTTTTTAATACCCACCACCAATGGTGCATGGGGGGTATAATAAGTTTTGTCATTCCGTTGTGTAAAACACATCGAAATATCGCATTTCCGATATATAACTATAATATATTCTTGATCAGGGAGAATTTTCTAAAGACCATATAAGCAGTCCGTTTGTCACGTCTGTCTGTCTGTTGATAATCACGCCTACAACCTTCAATATATGGCCGCTATCGTTCCTGGAAAATTTGGCACATATTCGTTTTCTTGTTTGCAGGCAGGTCAAGTTTCGAAGATGGGCTTATACCGCGTCCAGTTTTTGATATAGTCTCCGTCTAAACCGATTTCCCGATTTTGGCTGTCTTTGGCCTGAAATTTGGAAAATCTACACCTCACAAAAATTCGCTTCTGTACATATACTCCCAAACATATTTTGCTTCAAGCATAATTACAATTTTGGGTATTTGCCCAAACATTTATATGTTTGTATCTCTTCCATATATAATATTGTTTGCAAAGCATCCCCCCCCCCCCCCCCCCCCCCCCTTATTTTGTCTAAACAATAATTATGTTTGGCGCGTAGTTCTAAGTTTCAAACATTTTGTATTTTTGCATCCAATTCAATTAATGTTTCGTCTTTCAAAAACAATATGTTATTATGTGAACAACTTATAATATGTTTTGGAAGCATATTTGCCACACCAAAAATAATTATATGCTTAAAAAAAATTTCTCCCAAACATATTTGTGGCTCAAAATTTTATTTTTTTTTTATTATTATTTAAAAATCATTAATGAATTATGAAAATTAAAACAGTAAGTATTAGGTGCTAACAACATAGGTTTTTCGACCTGAATGCTCGCCAAAATTTTTGTTTCTGCCTAACTTGCTATATTAGTTCTTTAGCACCTTTTTCTGTAATACAAACATTGTAGAAGAAACATTATTCAATTTTATTGATTTTTTTTTTAATTTAATTACCTTTTTTGCCGGAACGGCGGATTTTTCGAACAGCCGGAACACACAGATTTGTCTAAGGATCAAAGAAGTAGCTGATCAAATTTGCCCAAGGAAAAAATAAAATCGTTAATTTCTAATAACAAGCAACAACCACCAACTTAATTTCAATATCCGCTCCCTGCTTAATGCGCTCCAAAGCTTACTAAAACACACATATATGATTATATATGCTATTTTAAATTATTATATGTTTTTGCAATCCAAGCATATTATATTTACAAACATTTTATGGTCCCAAACAGTAATATGTTCTAACTATTAAACATATATGTCCCAAACATGTTATCGCTTTAGTTATGACATTATATGCTTGCACTCAAAAATATTGCTGTTTAAAAATTTGTGTTTCCCAAAACATAATCTCTCT
>PGFW01076153.1:0-17592 GCA_003123925.1 Haematobia irritans | reverse complement strand
GCCGTGACTGGCTACGTTATAGAAATATTGATGACTACTATGAATTTAAGACATTGAATTCCGTCATAAAGTGGCAAATAGAAAAATTTAGAAACGGGTCTTGGAACCGAGTATTGTCTAGTTTAGACAAATCATCGCGGCCATTTTGGAACCTGACAAAAATTATTAGAAACAAAACAAGAGCAATCCCAATTTTAAGGGAAAACAATAAACGTTATTGTACAACTGAGGAGAAATATGAGGTTTTGGGTGAGACATTTCAAAAAAACCATAATTATTCAGCTAATATTAGCGACACGAAAACCTTGCTAATAACACAATTAATGAGTCTATTCCAGATCTCTCTATATTTGGCACAAATGTTGAAAGAATCCATGCCATTATAAAATGACTTAAGATCAGGAAATCGCCAGGTATAGATGGCATAAATAATGACGGTCTTAATTTCTAGGCACTACATGTTTCGAAATTGTTCAATAAACTGCTGGGGTTTTTTGTCCACCTCCAAGGGATTTTTTCAAATGTTTTTTTTTTATTCAACCCTTATTAAACTTTTTTTTTTTTAAAAAAAATAAAAAATTATTCTTAAAACACATTCTGGATATTTCCCCCCAAATTTTTTTTTTTAAGAGAAATTGGTTACTACCTTCGATTTTTATTTGGCGGATGACACTGCAATAACTTATTTCCCTTTTTTTTTTTCTGGGCTAAAAATTTAAAAAAAACCCTTTTCGGAAAACAATTAAATAAAAATCCCCAAAAATCTGGGGAAAAAATCTTGCCAAACTTTTTCAGTGTTTTGGCCTAAAAATGAACTATTCCCCAAAAAAAATAAGTTTTTGGGGAAGATTTAAAGCAAAAAAAAGTCCCAAATTGTTTGGGGGAAAAAAAAAAAGTCCCCCCCCATCGATTTTTTCCTTTTTTTTTTTAAACTAAAAAGGAAAAGAGAAAAAAATTTTGGTGGGGTTTTTTCTTTACCCCAAGACTTTGTTTTAAATTTTGTTTTTTAAACCGTTGGTTTGTAGAAAATTGAAAGTGGGAAAAAAAATTTCGGGTAAGTAAATTTTTCAAGGTGTTTTACTTTTTTTTAGGAAAATTTTCCCGAAAAAAAATTTTTTTAAAAAACTTTTTTTAAAAAAAGATAAAATAAAAATTTTTCTCAAATAAATAATCCAATCAAACAAAAATGGGTAAAAATTTTAATTTCCCTTTTGAAATTTTTTTTTCCCCCGTAACCCCCTTGGTTAAATTTCCCTTTTTTTTATAAATTTTAGGAAAAAAAATTCGAACAAATTTTAAGAAATCCCCGAAAATAAATAAAGATGGTTTTTTTTAAAAAAAATTTTTTTTTAAAAATTGTATATTTTTCCGTTCCCCCCGTTATTTAAATATTTATGCTTGCCCCCCGTATTGGGCCCCTTTTAAAAAAAGTGCCAAAAAAAAAATTTGCCTTTTTTTCCCTTTTACAAAAAACTTTTCAAAAAAGTTTGGCTAAAATAAAAAAAACAAAAATTTTTAACTTAAAGTTTTTTTGGATAATAAAAAACAAAATCTAACCCCGAAAAAAAGCTAACTTCCAAACTTTTTTTTTTTTCCCTCGAATTTTAAACCAATGAAAAATTGCAAAAAGATAAAATTTTGAAAAATTTCTTCCATTAGCCCAAAAAAAAGTTTTTTTTTAAAAAATAAATAAAATATTTAATATAAATTTAAGGTATAAAAAATTACAGAAAAATTAATGTTTTTTTTAATAAGTATTCTTTTGTTAAAAACATAAATCCAAAACATTGTTTAGATTTCCATTTTTAATTATCTTTTTCTTAAGTTAATTTAAAAAATAGGTTTTTTTTTTAAAAGTTTTTTAAAGTTTTTCTTTTTTTTTAGGAAAATTTTTTTAGCAAATAAAAAAAAAAAAAAACCAAAAAGTTTTCAAAAAATAGGGTTTTTTTTTTGGAAAATTTTTTTTTTTTTTTTTTTTTACCCTTCCATTTTGTAAAAAACAAGGTTTAAAAATAAAATTTAAAATTTTTTAATTCTTTTTTTTTTTCAAATCGCAATTCCTTTTTTTTGTAAAAATATTTTTTCTTTTCTTTTTTTTAAAGCCAGAAAAAGGAAAAAATTTACTTCTTTTTTTTAAAAAAACTTCCCTTTTTTTAAGTTTAAGAAAATATTTTTAAAAAGAATTTGTAAAAGCCCAAAAAAAATTTTTTTAAATGTTATTTAACCAAATTAGAAATTTACAATAAAAAAAAACAATTGAAATTTTGAAAAATTTAAAATTTTAAAACTTTCAAACAAAGTCCCCACAAAAAAGCCTTTTTTTTTTAAAGTTAACAATAAATTAAAGCATAAAACTTTTTTTTGAAAAAATTTAGAAGTGGGTCCCAACATAAAATTTTCCAAAAACTTTTTTTTTTTTGACCAAAGGAATTGTTAATTTCCCCAACCATTTTCAAAGTCCCGAAAATAAAAAAAAAACAAACGAACTTTCCCCAATCAAAAAACAATGGCCTTAAAAGTTCGACCTTTTTAGCGTTACTCCTTTGAAAAATTGAGGGCAAATCCGATTTTAAATTGTTTTTTAAAACAAATTTGGTTATCTTTTTCATAATAAATAAAAAATTTAAATTTAAATATTAACGAAAAAAAAACCTTAAAAAAAAATTTGTAAGGTTGGAAAAAATTTTGGGTAAAAAAAAAGGGAAACAAAAAAAAGAAAAGGTTTGTTGGGAATGGGTAGGGGGAGAAGTAGTTTTTTTTTTTTTTTTTTTTTTTTTTTTGCCTTTTTTTGTTAAGGGTTAAAACCTTTGGAAATTTTTTTTTTTTTTTTTTTTTTTCTTTGGCAACAAACTTGGAATTTTTGTTGATGCCTGCCTTTTCGGTTTTTTTTTTTAAACTTTTTGAATTGGGGGTTTAAAGAAATATTTTTTTTTTTGTTATTTTTTTAAGCGAATCTACCAAAAATTAAATATGATTGCTTAACCCTTTTTTATACTAAACAAACCTTTAAGTCCTCTAATTTTAAATGAAAGAAAAAAGTTTCACCTTAAAACCAAGTAAAGTTTTATTTTTTATTTTAAACAAAAATTTCAAATAGACCCTTTTATAAGAAAAATTTTTTAAAATATCCTAAAGACCCCTTTTAAAAAAAACCTAAAGGAACAAATTTTTTTTTTAAATTGGTTGTTAAAAAATTTTTTTTTTATTTTAGAAAGTTTTTTTGAGGCCCCCTTTTTTTTTTCAAAAATAATATTAAAAAGCGAGTTTTTAATTAAAAAATTTCAATGTGGTTTTTTTTGAAAAACCGGCTTTTCAACCCTTTCCTTTAGGTTTTTTTAAAAATTGGAAAAAGTTTTTTTGGAAAAAGTAAATTTTTAAAAAAACCGGGCCCTTTTTTTTTTTCGTTTTTTCTTAAAGAAATTTAGACCCCGGGATTAGAAATTTGTTTTTTTTTTTTTCCTGCATTTTTTTCTTTTAAGAGATTTTTTTCCCCCTCTTTTTGAATTTTCGTAAAGTTTTTTTTTATTTTTTTTAAAAAGTTTTCTCGTGAAAAAAAGGGCAAACTTATTTTTTTTTTTTTTCCGGCAAATTTAAACCAAAAAAAACCAAAACTTTTTTTAATTCGGCTTTTTTTTTGGTTTTTGGAAGACCTTTTTTTTTTTTTTTTTTTTTTTTTTGGTTAAATTTTTTTTTTTTTTTTTTCCGGGATTAAGAAACTGGTTTTTTTGGCAGCAAATTTATTTCCCCAATAGTTTTTTTTTTTGGAAAAATTTTTTTTTTTTCCGATTTTTTAAAAAACCCAAAGATTTTCAAACTTTGGCCGAATTTATTTTTTTTTTTTTTTTTTAATACTTTTTTAGTTTCTTCGCAAAAAAAAAACTTTTTTTTTTTTTAATCCAATATGGAATTTTTTCCCCAGTTTTTTTTTTTTTTAAAAATTTTAAAGAAAAATCCCCAAAAGGTTTGGTAAAAAACCAAAGAATTTAAATTTTTTTTTTTTTTTGCTTGAAATTTTTTGAAAAAAGCCCAAAAACCTTTGTTTTAAAAAAATTGCCCAAAAAAATTTTTTTTTTTTTTTTAAGGGGTTTTTTGTATCTTTTGAAAGGGTTAAAATTTTTTCGCAAAAAGTCCAAAAAACCCCAATGAACAAGATTTTTGTCTACTTTTGTTTTTGAAGGTTTAAAGGGCCCACCAAGTTTTTTTTTGGTGAACCCCTTTTGTTTTTTTTAAAAGACGCCTGGAAAGGTTTTTTTTTTTTTTTATTGCAAAGGAAAATTACCAATTTCAGTTTTTTGACCCCATTTTTAAAAACCTGGCCCCAAAAAAATCCCTGGAAAAAAATTTGTTTTTTTTCCAAAAAAAAAAAAATTTAAACAAATCTTTTTTTCGGTTTTTTTTAAACAGGCAATATCGTGAGTTGTAAAAAAAGTAAATTTCCCCCCTTTTTGCCCCCCTGGCCCGGGGAAAACTTTTCCTAAACAAGAAATTTAAAAATTTCCGGGTTATAAGAAATTTTAAAAAGTAAAAAAAAATTTCAATTATCAAGGGCCCATACCTTCCTAATAAAATCGAATTTTAAACTTTTTTCCAAAAGGTAAAAAAAAAAATGAGCCCCTTAGATTTTTTTCCTTTTTTCCAAACAATAAAAAAATTCGTTTTGGAAAGTGGGAAAAAATCTGCTTTTTGAAGGCCTTTTTTTTTTTTTTTTTAAGAAAAAATGTTTCCCCCAAGAAAATACAAGGGGGAAGCAAAAAAACTTTGATTTTTTTTTCCCTTTCCCTTTTTTTTCGAAAAAGTTTTTTTTCAAAATAAATTATCCGGTTTGGACCTTCCCTTAATTGGGAAAAACTTAGTTTCCGATAAATCGAAGTTTTTGGCCTTTTTTTTTTTTTTTCCTTTTGGAATTCCAAATTTTTGGGAATGGTTTCCCGGAAAAAATTTTTTAAAAAAATATTTTTTCTTTTGAAAAACAAAGGTTTTTTTTTTTTTTTTTTTTTAAAGAAGTTTCCCAAAAGTTGAATGGGTTATGACAAATAATTCCCATGTTTTAAAAAAAAAAATAAAACCGGCCAAAAATTGGTGGTTAGCATTGGTTTGAAAAATTCCTGGAAAAAAAAAATATTTTAAAAAAAAAAAATAACCTTTTATTTTTTAGTTTTTTTTTCCCTAACATTTTTTTTTTTTTTCAAATTTTTGAAAATTATTTCAAATCAAATTTTTTTTTTAAAACCGCCGTTAAAAAAATTTGGGGGTGCCAAAATTTTTTTTAAGTAAATGCCCCAAAAAAAAGTTTTTAAAAATGTTTGGGAACAAAAAATTTTTCAACAAACCCGGCCAAAATAGAAACAAATTACAAAAGCCCACCCAATAAAAAGTGGTAAAAAAAATTTTCCAAACCAAGAAAATTTTTTAAAGGGACGAAAGGACAAAATATTAATAAGAAAAAGAAAAAATGGCCCGATTGGGGAAGAAACCACGCCCGTGAAGCCCCAAACACGAAAAGAAAATTCAATTGGCATCAAAATAAAAATACCCATTTTTCGCTTGAACATCCAAATGTTTTTTTTCAAAATCAATTATTTCCAGTTTTTTTTTTTTTTTTTTTTTTGGTTTTTTTTTCTTGGAATTTTTTTTTTTTCCTAGTAAAATTGAAAAAAAAAAAGGACAAATCAAGGGTTTTTCAGGGAAAAGTTTTTTTTTTCCAAAGAAAAATTTACGTCTGGTTCAAATAAATCAATTAAATGGAAATTTCGCCTTTTGGATTTTTTGTAAAAACGCCTGGAAGGTAAAGGAGTTTTTTTTTTTTTTTTTTTTTTTCCCCCTTGGAAAAACCACAAAACAAGACCTTCCCCAAAAACTTTTGTGGGTGTCCCAAATTCCTTTTGGAAAATAATGGATTTTCCCTTTTGAAACTATGGGAAAACCAACAAAAAAAGTTTTAAATCCAAAAAAAAAATACAAAACCCCTTGCCAAACCCGGTTGAAAAAAAAAATGAAATTCTTTTTTTTTGGTAAAAAAACAAAAAGCCCATTTCTATTTTTTGTTTTTTTTTTTTTGTTTAACGTTTCCCGGAAACAACTTGGAACTTCCTCCAAAACCCCATTGCCCCAAATCTTAACCGAGGAAAAAAGAACCTTTTTTATAAAAAACTGTCAAATTTGCCCCCTAAAACCACCTGGAAAAAGTAGAAACATACTTTTTTTATGCTTTTTGAAAATTTATCTTTTGGTTTAAAATGGTTTTTTTTTTTTTTTTTGAAAATTGTTTTTAATTTTTACATTGGTTAAAAGATTTTTTTTTTAAATTCTTGAAAGTTTTTTTTTTTCCTTTTTTTCTTAAAAACAGGTTAAATTCTTTTTTTCAAATTTTTTTTCAAAAATAAAAACCGTCCAAAGACTTTTTTTAACTCGTTAAATTTTTTTTTTTGAAACTGCTTTTCCGCATTCAGTAAACCTTTTTTTTTTTTCGGCAACAAACCTTTTTGAAAAAAATTAACCCGGAATTTTTTCCCCTTGTTTTTTTTTTTTCGCCGACTAAAATGTTTTGATTTGGAGTTTTTTTTTAATAAAATTTACCTATAAAATTATTTTGAATCTTTTTTTTTCCAGGAGAAATAAAAATATACCCTTAATAAAAAAGAAAAAATTTTAAATTTAAAAAAACACCTATTTTATTAAAATACTTTTTTAAAGGAAATAAAGAAAAATTTTACCAAAAATTTTTGTTTTTGTAAACTTTTAAATTATGTTAAGTTTTGGGTAAAAAAAAAAAAGCCATTTGGTTTTTAAGTTCCCCCCCCTGTTAAAAGGGGAAAAAATTTTTCTTCCAATTAAGAAATTTTTGAAAAAAAATAAAAATTAAATATAATTAATAAAAATAAATTTTAAATTTAAAAAAAAGTAACGCTTGGCCCCTTTTTTTTTTAAAAACCGGATTGGGAAAAAAAAAAAATTTTTTAACTGTACAAAAAATTTCCCCCAAAGTTAATTTTCCCGGTTGGAGTTGCCAAAACGAATTTGTTAAGTTTTTTCCTTCTGCCCTTTTTTTGGTTGGTTGGTCCAATCTTTTTTTAAAAGTCCCCCCAATTTGGTAATGGTTTTTTCTTTTTTTTTTGCAATTGGGAAAAATCCCCCAAAATCCCCAATAAAAAATTTTAAAAACTTTTTAATAAATGTTTAAATATGAAAATTTTTTAGCCATGTCTTTTTTTTTTTGTTAAAAAAAATTAATTCAAAATTTTTTTTTTATAAATTTTTTGTCCCCGGTTGGGTGGAACTTTGTTAAAAAAACAAAATGAAAAAATGAAAATACCAAGCGGGGTTTTTGTTTTTTTTTAAATGGTTCAAATTTTGTTTTTTTTTTTTTATGTTTTTTGTTAAAACTTTTGGAAAATTTTTCGCCTACCCAAGAATATTGGTTAATTTTTTTTTTTTTTTTCAAAAAGCCAAGTTGGTTTTTTTTTTTTAACAATTTGAAGTTTTTTTTAAATAAAATAATATCCAAAGCACTTTTTTTTTCCTCCCCTTTTTTTGTGGTGGTTTACTTTAAGATTGGGGGTTTTGCAAATAATTTAAATCCGTAAGTCCCCCTTTTTTCAAATTTTTTTTTTTCACGGAAATGAATCTTTTTTTTTTAAACAAAAAAATTTTGTTTGGTTCTCGCTTATGAGACAAAAAAAAATTAAAAAAATTATTCCAATATTTTTTTTTTTTTTTTTTCCCCAAAAATTTAATTAAAGAAATTTTTTTAAGAAATTCATTTTTTTTTTTTTTTGGGATTCCAAACTGCCAAATAAATTTTTTTTTTGTTTTTTTTTTTTAAATGTCTGCCCTTCTATTGAAAAGGTGTTTTTGGAAAAAAAAATTTTTTCTTCCTTTCCCCTTAAAAACAAAAGGCTTAACCGGTTTGTCTTAGGCCTCTTTTTTTGGTTTTTTTAAACAAAAAATTTCCGAAAATAGGATTTTTTTTTTTTTGAAAGGAATTTTATTTTTTTTTTTCCCGTGTTAAAAAAAAAGCTTTTTCTTGTTTTTTTTGGTATTTTTTTTAAATTTTGTTGAGCGTTTTAATTTTTATTTTTTTTTTTTTTTTAACCTGGTTTGTTTAAGAAGGGTTAAACAAAAAGATTAAACCTTGGGGGGTTTTTTCCCTGTTTTTTTTTTTTTGAAAATTTTGGTTTTTTTTCGAATTTTTTTTTTGCCCAATTTTTTTTTTTTTTGGGAAGGTTAAGTTTTAAAACTGGGTTTTTGGGCATTTTTTTTTTTTTTTTTGTGCTTTTTCCAATTTTAAAATTGTTTTTTTTTTGGGGCAGATTATTTTTCAAAGAAGTTTTTTTAAGAATAACGTTTTTTTTTATGGGAAGTTTTTTTTTTTTTGATTTTTTGAATTGCCGCAAACTTTTTTTTTTGAAAAGCCTCCTTTTTTTTTTTTAAAGCAAAACAAAGCTTCGCAAAGGGAGTTTTTTTTTTTAAAAAAAATTCCAAACCAGGCAAATTGCAAAGCTTTTTTTTTTTTTTTTTTTTTTCCCGGGAGGGGAAAAATTAAAGAATTTTGGGTTTTTTCCGAAAATTTTTTTTTTTTTTTTTTTTTGGGTTTTTTTTTTTCGTGGGGGTTTTTTGGCCGCCCCGCCAAAATTTTTTTTTTTAAAGCGCAACCTTTGGGTTTTTTGTTTTTTTGGGAAGCAAAGTTTAAAAAATTTTTTTTCCCCTTTTTTTGTATGATTTTTATATCCCCTGGCAAAAAAAGTTTTTTCTTCTTTACCATTGGGGGAAAAAAAAATGACTTTTTTTGAAGTTTGTTTTTTTTTTAAAAAAATGCCCTTTTTTTTCCTAATTTTTTTTTTGACAATGGTTTGGGGGTTTTTTTTCAAAATTTTTTGCCCCTTTTTGGGGTTTTTTTTCATTATATAATTTCTTTTTTTTAAATAAATTTTTATTCCTTCTGAAAATTGAAAAAAAATTTGAAAAAGCTTTTTTAAAAGGAATTAAAAATTTATATGGAGGTTTTTAACCCTTTTAAAAAATACGAAAAATTGGATTTTTTTTTTTTTTCTTCTTTTTTCAAAAAACAAAACCAAACCAACGGAAAAGGGAAAAGGAAAAAAAAGAAAAAAAGAGAAAGAGGAAAATCCGTAAATAAGTAACCCTTCCCCATAATATTTTTTTTAAATTCCTTTAAAGGCTTTTTTCCAAATCCAATTCAAAAAAAAAAGAAAAGATTTATAATAAGAAAATAAATAATATAAAAAAACAAAAAAAGCAAAAATTTTTTGAACACCCATTGGGTTCCCAAAAAAAAATAGAAAGCCCCCAAATTTTAAAACAAACTCAAAAAAAAAGTCATTTTTTCCCCCAATTTTGTTACAGGAAACCTTTTTGGCCAAAAAAGGGGGATTTAAAAATCAATACAAAAGGAACATTTACTGGCTCAAAAAACAACCAAAAAGGTTTTTTTGGGCGCCTTAAAAATTTTTTGCGCGGGGGGGCCCAAAAAAAACACGAAAACAAAAAAAAATTGCCGAAAAAACCATCTAATTTTTTTTTCCTTCCCCGAAAAAAAGCTTTTTTTTTTCTGCAAAATTTGCCGGGGGTGGGAAAAAAATAAAACTTTCCTTGCCCGGAAAAAAAGCCCTTTTTTTTTTTTGGTTTTTGCTTTAGGAAGCCCTTTTTCCAAAAAAAGGTTTTTTTTTGCGCAATTCCAAAAAAAAAATTCAAAAAAATAAACCTTCCAATAAACGTTTAAATCTTTTTTTAACTCCTGAAAAATTCTTTGCCC
The DNA here is from genome assembly GCA_003123925.1 of Haematobia irritans. Taxonomy (NCBI): domain Eukaryota; kingdom Metazoa; phylum Arthropoda; class Insecta; order Diptera; family Muscidae; genus Haematobia; species Haematobia irritans. Next base: position 7,820 of record PGFW01076153.1, on the reverse strand, counting down.
TTTTTTTCCCCAAAAAAAACCCAAAAAATTAAAATTGGGGAAGCAACAAAAAAAAAAATAAAAAAAAAAAATGCAAAACCAAGTTTTTTTAACTTACTTTTTCCCAAAAAATTTTTGCCATCGAAAAACAAAAATCAAAAAAAACCAAGAAAAAAAAGGTTTTTTTTTAAAATTCTTTGTAACCTTCCTTTTAAAAAAACAACAGTTTAAAAAAAAAAATTTTAATAACCGCTCAACAAAATAAAAATAACAACCAAGAAAGCTACCAAAACGAAAAAAAAAAATATCCCTTTTTTCAAAAAATCCCCCCCTAATCGAATTTTGTTTTTTTTACTCAAAAAGGCCCTTAGAAACCAAAACCGGGTTTTTAAAGCCTTTTGGTTTTTTTTTTTTAGCAGGAGAATTTTTTTTTTTTCCCCCAAAATACACTTTTCCCCAATGAGGCAAAGAACAATTTTTTAAAAAAACAAAAATAAATGCAAGTGGAATTCGCAAATTTGGGAAATTTCTTTTTTTTTTTTTAAAAAATTTTTTCTTTTTTTTTTATCTTATTTGAAAAATAATTTTGTAAAATAATTTGTTTCCTTTCAATTAAGCGAAAGAAAACCAAAAAAAAACAAAAATTTTTTTTTTTTTGTTTCTTTAAAAGGAAATTTCATTTTCCGTTGGGAAAAAATTGGAAAAGAACTTTACGATAATAAAAATGCCAACCCCCATCCAATTTTTAATAAGTTTTAAACAACCAACAAAGGAGGAAAGTTTTTTGGCCCTGAAAATATTTTAAATTTAAAAAATAACTTTTCAAAAAATTTTTTAAAACAAAAACCTTTTTGGCCTTTTTTTTTGAAAAAAAAATAAACAATTAAATCTTTTTTTTTTTGTAAAGGCGGAAAAATTTTCAAGTTTACCAAACTTAAAAAAAAATTAACCAAATTTTTGACATAACAAAACGCTGCGGTAAAAATCATTTTTTTTTTCAATTTTTTTTTTTGGTTTTTTTTACACGTCCCCCCCCCAAACCCAACGAAAAAAAATATTTAAAAAAAATTTTTTTTTTGGATTTTCAATAACAAAGAACATGCTTTAAAAATTTTTTCCATAAATAAAAACATAAATATTTTTTTTAAATTTAATGGAATTGGGATTTTTTTTTTCAAAAAATTTTGCCAAAAAAGAAAACATACAAATGGGGACTTTTTTTTTTTTTAAGGAAAAAAATTTTTGGGGGAAAAACAAAACAAAAACCAAAAGGGGCAAAAAGAGAAACCCTTTTAAACATCGTTGGCCAAACTTCCACCGGAATTAACTTGGGAAAATTTTTTTTTTGTAAAAGTAAAAAAAATTCAAATTCGGTAAGCCAGCGTTTTTCCCTTTTTTTTTTAAAAAATTTTTAAAAATTTTTTTAAAAAATTAATTAAATTTTATTTTTTTAATTTAAATTATTTTTCATCTAATTTGATAAAAAAAATTCCCCTTCACAGGAACCTTAAAACAAATGCCTAAAACACCTTAACTTAATAAATTTTTAACAAAAATTGGTAATCTTTAATTTCCTTTAAAGTTTTATTTTTTTTTAAATAAAATTAAAAAGTGGTAAATTAATTTTTTTTTTTTTTTCCTTTTTTTTTTTAAAAATAAGTATAATTTTTTTTTTTAAAATCCTTTCTTGAAAAAAACAGAAATCAAAAAAAAAATAATTTTTTTTTTTTATAGTAATTTTTTATTTAAAACCCCCTCAATCAACAATTTTAAGGTCGGGGCCGGGAACCAGGAATCCGTTTATTTTTTTTTTTTTTTTTCAAAAGTTTTTTGGGTTTTTGCGAAAACAGTTTTTTACTGAAATGCCCGAAAAGCCCAAAAAAGTTTTTCCAAAATTAAAAACGAAGTTAGGTCTTTTTTGAAAAAAACGGTTTTAAATTTTGAATGAGAAAAAAAAATAACTGTTTTTTTTTTAAGAAAAAAGGAACTTTCCAAGATTTTTTAAAAAATCTTACCCAATTTTTAAATAACAAAATCAAAAATAACCTATAAAAAAAACAGGAAAAAATATTTTTCCCAAAGCATTTAGTTAATTGTCTTTACTTTTTCCAAGTGTAAAGGCAAAATTTTTTTTTTTTGACAAAAGTGAAAGTTTTTCCTTTTTCCTCGTAAGCATGGACATGGTTTTTTTTTTTTGGAAAAAAGAAGTTTTCCCAAAGTTTTTTTGTTTCCCGAACCGTAAAAAAAAAAAAACAAAAAAACCAAAATTAAGAAATTTGCTTTTTTTGTTACCAGATTTCAAAAAAAAATTCACGGTTTTTTGGCCAAGTGTTAAAATTTTTGAAAATACCTGTTTGGGGGTCCCCAATTAAAAAATTTTTCAAGGGATTTTTTTTCCCCCCATTAAAAAATTTTTCAAGAAATTTGGAAAACAAACCCCAAAAGTGAAAGTTTTCCCCCCTTGTTTTGGGTTCAAAAAAAACTTCCCCCCTTTTTAAAACTTCCCAGCGGGTTTTGAAAAAACAAAATCCAAGGCCGATTTTCCAAAAATTGAAAAAAAATTTTTAATTTTTTGGGGACAAAAAAAGACGTTATCTTGAAAAAAAAACCTTCCTGGGACCCTTGAAATTTTTGTCCCCTTTTTTTTTTTTTCCATTACTTTTAAGAAAAATTCCAAGAAAAAAAACAAAACCTGAAAAATTTAATTGGAATGAAAAAAAACAATGGAAAAAAAAATGTCAAAAGCGAATTGTTTATTTTAATAAAAATTTGATGCCCAAAATTTTTGAATTTCCTTTTCGTGGGGTTTGGCTCAAAAAACGCCGGTTTTTTTTTGGTCCCCTTTTTCAAAAAATCCGGGGCCCCAAAAATTTTTTTCTCTTTTTTTATTTAAAAAAAAAAAAATTAAAAAATAATTGTCTTTTTCCCCCCGGGGGTTCCTTTTTAAAATCCCTTGTTGGGAATAACAAACCTTTTTTTTTAAAATTTTGGCCCTGCTTTTTTTTTTTTTGGTTTATGTCCCTTAAAATGCCCCCGGTTGTTTTTGGGGGAAAAAAAATTTTTTTTTTTGTTTTCCACATCTTTTTTTTTTTTTTTGCATTTACCTTTTAAAAAAAATTTTGCAACAAAATAAAACGCGGGTTAAAAAATTTTGAATTTTTTGGGGAATTAAATTTTTTTTTCCAAAAAAAAATTGAAAATGTTTTTTAAAAGGGGAAATACTTTAATTAAGTTTTATTTTTTTTTTTAAAATTTAATTTTTTTTTTTTTCAGAATTTTTTCCACAAAAATTTGTAACATCAATTGACCCCCCGGGTTTTTTAAATAAACAAATGGGGAAAAAAAAAAAAATTATTTTTGTCAAAAACATCAAAACTTTTTTTTTTTGGGGAAACTTTCTTTTTAAACTTTTTTTTTGTCTTTTTTTTTTCAAGAAAAAAATAAAATAAATTCCCGGTACCAATCCAAATTTTTTTGGATTTTAGGAAAATCGATTACTCAGGTATGAGCTAAGAATCTCACAATAATTCGTTGGAAGTGATCTGCTGAGCTTTAGAAATGTCCAAGAATACAGCGGAGCAAACTTGTTTTCTCTCGAAAGCTTTTTCAATATTATCGGTGACTCTATGAACTAGTTCGATAATCGAGTGCTTTTTCTGGAATCCAAATTGATGGTCCGGAATTATATTTCTTGAAACAAAGGTTTAAGAAGTTCCAAAGTGATGTGACAAATATTCATGTTATAAACCGGCATTGTGTACATTGTGAAATTCTGAAAAAATATTAAAAAAATAACTTATTAGTTTCCTAACATTTCAATTGAAAATTATCAAATCAATTACGCGTATTGTGCAAATTTTTAGTATGCAAAAGTTATGTGACAAATTTTCACAACCCGGCATAGACATACAAGCCAGCAATAAGTGTATTCACAGAATTTAAGGGACGAAAGACAATATAAATAAGAGAAAATGCCCGATTGAGACAACGCGTGAGCACACGAAGATCATTGGCATCATAAATACAATCGCTTGACATCATGTTCATCAATTATCAGTTTGTTTTCTGGAATTTTTCTAGTAATGAAAAAGACAATCAGGTCAGGAGTTTCAGATACGTCTGTCAATAAATCATATGGATCGCTTGGATTTGTCAAACGCTGGAGTAAGGAGTTTTCTGACCCAACAAGACTTCACTTGTGTGTCCAATCCTTGAATATGGATCCTTGAATATGGGACCCACAGTATCAAATACACTGCAACCGTGATGAATCTGTACAAAAGCAATTTCTATTGTTTTGTTTACGTCGGAACAACTGGACTTCTCAAACCATGCCATCTTACGAGGAAAGACTTTCACTTGTCAAATTGCCTACACTGAAAAGTAGACATACTATGCTGAATATCTGTTTATGGTTGATGTTATTAATGGTAGATTTAAATCTGAGTTCCTTCTTAACAGTATCTCATTCTAATGAACCGTCAAGACTCCTAGCTAATTTTGAACTGCTTCGCATTCAGTACTTTCGCACAAACTTTGAAAATAACGATCCTGTCTGCCGACTATGTGATGAGTTTAATAAATACTATAAATATTTCGCCTTTCAGAAGATAAATACTACTAAAAAGAAATATTCACCTATTTATAAATACGCTTAGGATAAGATACCATTTGTAAATATAGTAGTGTAGCATTGTTAGTCTGTAAGATTACTCCATAAGATAATAATAATAATATAATAATAAAATAAAGTCTGGCTTACCGATTGTTTTACTGTACATCCAGTATTCGTGAGTGCACGATGTAGTTCTCTGCCCTTTGGTGTGGTCAATCTAAGTCCCCATTGTAATGTCTCTTGCATGATAAATCCCATCCCTAATAAATTATTGTTTATTATGAATTTAGCATTCTTTGTATTGATCAAATCTTTATTTTTGTCGTGGGACTGTAAAACATAATGAAAATGATACCAGCCGTTTTTGTTTATGTCCAATTGTTATGTTTGTAACTTGAAATTAGCCGTACAGAATATTGGTATTTTCAAGCCAGTGTTTAATTGAAGTTATACATAATAGATCAGCACTTTCCCTCCTTGTGGTGTTACTTAGATGGGGTGCATATATCGTAGTCTTCAATTTTCACGAATGAATCTTTAACAAAATGTGTCTCGCTTATGAGACATATATCAATATTTTTTCATATAAGATTTTAAGATTCCATTTGCGTTCCACTGCATATTTTGTTTTAATGTCTGCTTCTATTGAAGTGTATTGAAAAATTCTCTCTAACAGGCTTAAACGGTTGTCATGGTCTTGGTAAACCAATTCGATGAGGATTTTTGAAAAGGATATTTCCGTGGTAGCTTTCTGTGTATTTATTTTTGAGCGTTATTATTTTTCAACCTGTGTTAAGAGTACAAGATCTACCTTTTTTTTTTTTTTTTTTGTTCGTTTGATTGTTTCGATGCCATTGTTCGGGAGTAGGTAACTGGTGCCATAGTTTGTTTTTTGGCTCATTATTGTTTTGGAGGCAGATTTCAGAGTTTAGACTAGACGTTTATGGAGTATTTTGATTTTGATTGCGCAACTTTTTGAAGCTCTTAGAACAAAGCTCACGCAGGAGTTATTCACCGCAATTGCAGCCTGTTTCGGGGAGGAAAATAGATGGTGTTTCGCATTTTTTGCGTTTCGTGTTGCCCGCGCATTTAGCGCACCTGGTTGTTTTGAGCATTAATTCTTTGTATGATTATATACTGGCAGTCTTACAATTGGGTATGGGACTTTTGAGTGTTATAATGGTCTATTTTGACAATGGTGTTCAAAATTTGCTTTGTTTCATATATACTCTTAATATAATTCTCTGAATGATAAAGCTTAGGATAAAATATACTGGACGGTACTATACGTATACCTAGGATGAGTTCTTATTAAGAGCATTCACAATTATTGAAGCTTGTTCTTTCAAGATCGATATTATATTTCGAAGGGCGGCAAGACGTGATGTGGTTCCTGGAGTTTACTGTCTCCTCACCACTAGCTTATCGGGTGTTAAGAGCCCCGCATCTATTCCTTGGTAGCTTATTTCTTGTCTTTGTTATCTTTTTTATATTTTTTAGAAGGATCCACTCGGTTTCCTTTGCCAATTCCTCTTCGTCCTTTCCATATATGATCTGTCGGGTATTTCCCGATTCATTAGCCATACTAATATTTGCATTAGTGCTTCTTCATTACTTCATTATTATCAGTTTATTCTTTGGAGTTTGTGCGAACTGTGATCGACAAGGCTGCCATTTTCCTCGTGCAATCGCTGCAAATATTCTCCACGCTTATTCTTTCTGAGGTCAATATTGATTTCCCCAATTCTTTGAGTTTTGAAAACTCTGAAATGGCTTAGGCTTATTTCTTGCCGTAGCGGCTGAGGGGAGTTTCTTCCATTTTTAGAAATAACCCACAGTTCGTAATATTGTAGCATATATTTGCCCGTTGTTCGATTGTTTCTCATACGATCAATACTCACGAGCTCTGGCAGCGCTGTTCTGTCCCTCTATTTGGGTAACAGAACAATATTTCGTGTTTGCTGACATTGATTCTCTAATCAGTTTGTTTATTCGTTTTGTTTAGCTCATACAGTAAAATTGGCTATGAGACTTCACGTAGTAACAGGTTGGCTTGATAAGTCCCCGGTCTGACACATAAGAGGCGTCGCAGTAATTAGATGCATATTATTTTTTAATATAGTACTCAACCTTCAAATGATTCGTGTCAAATTTGACGTCTTTTAGTCAATAGTTATGAGATAAGCGTCTTTGTGAAGCACGTTTTGTTATTGTGAAAAAGATCCAAAAAATAATTTTTGAATGACCGTAAAATGAATTGATCGAGATAGCAGACCTTAAAGATATCAATGGAACGTGTTGGTCATCATCATTCATCAATATTTGGATATGCGGAAGCTCTGTGCAAAATGGGTTGCCGCGCGAATCACATTTGACCAAAAACAGACAACCGTGTTGTGATTTCTGAGCGTGCTTTGTGTGTTAACTTATAATACACCCGAGTTTTTCCGTCGATATGTGACAATGGATGAAGCAGTGGCTCCAATCACTACACTAAAACTGAGCCCATTGCAGTCGCGAGTGGACAGCGGACCGGTGAACCGTCCCGAAGCGGTGGAAAGACTCGAAAGTCCGCTGGCAAGTAACTGGCCTCTGTTTTTTGGGATCTGCGCATGGAATAATTTTGCTATTGATTACTCTTGAGAAGGGCGAAAAACCCATCAACAGTAGACTATTATCAGTGGCCGTTATTGACATTTGAAGGTCGAAATCGCGCAAAACGGCCCCATATGAATAAAAAAAGTGTTGTTCCACAAACAAACGCACCCGTGCTCACAAGTCATTGAGAACGATGCGCAAAAAATTCATGCAGTTGTGCTTTCGCGAATTGCTTCCCCACCAACCGTATTGACCTCCAGATCTGGCCCCCAAGCCCGACTTTTTTCTTGTTCTCAGACTCAAAGGATGCTCAGCAGGGAAAACATTTGGCTGCAAGAAGAGGTTATCGCCGAAACTGAGGCCTATTTCGTGAGGCAAACCGAAGGAGTACTACCTAAAATTGTATCAATAAAATTGGAAGGCGTCGTTAAATCATTGTATCGCTCTCTGAAGGGACATCTATTGTTTATAAAAACTAATTTTGACAAAAAAAATGTGGTTCTTTCTTTTGTTAGACGGGAACTTATCCAAGCCAATCCTGTTACATAATCGCTTCTCTTAACAAAGGTCCGGCAGGAAAATTCATGGCCCACAATGAGAAGGAACTCTTGGCATCGTTTGGCGCTTC
>PGFW01076115.1:0-21814 GCA_003123925.1 Haematobia irritans | reverse complement strand
TTGATTTTGGTTGAACTTTTGCAGAAAGACATTGGTTGAATTGGAAATCGCAAAATGCTCTCTCTGTCGTTGGATAAGCACAAGTGTAAATGTATTACCAAAAATGTTATTGACATGAAACTGAGTCTTGATGGTTCCACCATCTCAAAAAAAGGACTCTATCTCCCGAAGTTTGTATTGACAATTTAAATTTCCTTCCCTTTTTCATGTGTATAAGAGACAGCTTTATGGATAGGACATATATGTCAAATGATAGGATCATACACCGACAAAAGCATGTCCAATTTCAAAGATTTTGTATTCAGTATTGATTCCGAGCTGAAGTAAGAACAATTTTTAGATGCAATTCTCTTTTAACCTTTTAATGCGCACTGTATTTTTTTAAGATAAAAACCGAAAAAAATTCTTACGTCTCCAAGTTTTGACCGAATACTACGAAATTAAGTTTGTTGCATTTAAAACATGATCGAGCAGTTTCAAATAATATGATTTTGCGGAATCTATAGTACTTCTCTGTAATCTGAAACCAAAATCGCAAAAGATTGGACAACTTATATTTTCCCGAAAATTGTCGTGAGGAAAGATTTTCATGTCTTTTAAGAATATCGAAACTAGCAAATTTTGCTTAGCATAAGGAGAGACACGACGTCTTCTCTAAATATAAAGTTATTGTTCCTTGTCCAAACAAGTCTATAAACTTTTCAAAATGAAGTCGTTATTGTCCTTATAGATTAAGTGATTTGACTTAAAAATGGGTATCTTAACATCGAAAGAAAAAATTTATAAATATATAGTACAAAGAAAATGTGTCATTAAAAGTCAAGACCAACGAAAAAATTTTTCCATGATAGTACGCACGAAACGTTTGGTCATTAATACAATGAAAATAGATTCGTTAATCAGTAACGCGAAACGTTTATCGTCTCATGATATTGCCGAGAAAATGCGGTTATAGAGTTAATCGCGCAAAAAACTTCGTTGTATTTAACGAATTGTTGTCATTGGCGTCGACTATTAACGATCATATTTTACGTATAATGTACAACGAAAACTTTTTCTATTAGGTGTAAAGGCCGTGAGCCGCTATCTAAGTATACACTTCAATACTTTGTAAAGGGGAAAGGTCAACTATTTTGCACATCGTTTGGAGGGATTATTGCATTGAATTCCGAGCCAAGAGATGGCAGCTATCTTTAAAATAAGGCCTATTAGTGAGCATTCAAATCTAACTGGTAGAAAAAATGTTCTCGTCACTATTAACTGAACGGGCTGTCGTTGATAATTTTTCGTTAATATTAACGAAATTTTTCGTTATAAGAACGAAAAGGTGATCGTTAATACAACGAAATCACATCGTTAAAGAGACAATTTGTTGTGTTTGGCTTTTATCGTTATATATTTAAGTGAAACACGTTTCGTTAATTATTACGAATATTAACTTTGTAATTTTTGTTTCAAGAATTAGAATAAACAAATTTTCGCAAGATGGATGAAGAATTATTATAATCATTGTGCACATAGGAGAGTAAATTTTGGAAACTTTTAGCCCTTAATATAGTGCGTTTTATATACTGCGCGAAGACTGGAATTGAAAATTTCATGTAATGAAAACAGAAGAGCGACGATCCGTTAGTATGAAATGAATTGGAATCGTTAAAAATAAGAATTTTATGGTTATATTCGTCATATTAATGAAATATGTTCATTAATAATAGCGGAATGGGAGTTTGGAGTATGTTCTGGCCTCTCCCTTACACTCTCTCTCTCCAAGAACGTCTTCTCGCATGGATGCCGAGCGGAGCGTGAGCGGAGTGCAAGCTTTTTAGCCGGAGCGGGAGCGAGCGGGAGCGGGCATTTTCTAAAATCGCGGCAAGTCGGAGCGTTTTCCAAATGAAAAACCGCTCCGCTGCCGAAACTAAAAATATTACTTGAATGAAAATGTGTAAACTTTGAAATTACACTGGTGTAGGTCTAATTTCAAAATTTAGCATACTTAGCGTAGTGTAGCTAAACGTTTAAAATGTACGAATATGTATTTTGTACGTACGTACATTGGGGAAACACAGAGCTTTTTTTAGTAATTGTTTTTCAAAACGGCAAACTGTCCAATAACATATAGGGTCTCTAGTATGTGTGTGTAAAAGAGTAAGAACAGTACTATTTGCGATTCAATTCTCAAGTCCACATCATACTATTACTACAAAGATGTTTGGTAAATGGAACGGTAAATAAATCAATTAAACGATCTTATTTTATATGTTTAGATTTTTTAGTTTTCTACAGCCCCCTTGAAAAAAAATTGTTCCGTGAAGTCAAGATATCCATGTCACTTGTAGAATCAAGAATGCAAATCTTTGCTTAACATGGAAGACGCATTTCTCTAAAATAAAGTTTTTTTTGTATTCTGTGTCCAAAGGCAATAAACTTTTGTAATGAAGTTGTTAGCTGTCCCTTGATAATAAGTTGCATTTTAGCTTAAAAATGATGTGTATTCATATCATGAAAGATACAAAATTTTTGAGGTAAGTCAACGTGGAGCATTTAGATTCAATTAGAAAAATTTAATAAAATAATCTCTTAATAAAATTTCCGCCTTTATAAATTTGTTTCAGCTTTTTGCATCTCAAAGAAGTATAATACAAGCAGTAAATTCGGTCCGGCCGAAATACTTAAATGACCGACACCGACCATGAATCCAAATAAAGGGTAGATTTGTTAAGAGCTTTTGATAACTTTTTTTTTTTTAAAAGAAGGCGCAGGGGGGTGTAAAAGTTTGCAAATCTCATGCGGGTTCTTTATTTGAAACGTTAGAATATGGGTCCATGACAAGTTTACTGTTTTGAAAGATAATTTCAATTAAATGTTGACCGCCTGGCTTGCGTCGTTAGGTGTTCCGCATTGCGGAAAAGTACAATTTTGGCCAATTTTTTCGGAGCAAGTTTGCGCGGGTGTTCGCGGGTCGGCCGGAATGACCCGGAATTTCGCTGTCGGAATGTTGTCTTCCGCAAAGCTGGAACGTACAGTTGCCTGCTTCATTTCTGTACGACTTTAGACTGTGACGTAGCCCCACAAACAAATTAGTCTAAAGGCGTCAAATCGCATGTCTTGGTGGCCTAAACTTAACGGGTCCTATTTGAGATGGAATTGGTTCTGCGCGTAAGTTTTCCCATCAAAACTGGGCCGAATAGACATCGCGAGGCTGTGTGCATGTAGAGCCATCTTGTTGAATACCACATGTCAACCCAAAGTTCAGTTCTTTGCCGATTTTGTGGCGAACAAAAAGTCGTTGTATTTAGGACATCGAATCGATAGCCGGATCGCATCACCGTCGTAACGCGTTCTGCTCCAACAGCATCTTTGAAAAAATACGGTCCACATGATTAGCACCAGCCGTACAAACAGCACACCAAACAGTGCATTTTTCGGGATGCATTGGCAGTTCTTTGAACGGCTTCTGGGTTGCTCTTCGCACCAAAACGGGCCATTTTGGCTTATTTAACGTAAAAATATTGGGTTAGGACATGTCAGAGAGGAGCACAAAAAGAGTACTGTCGATGAAAAAAAGCGGATTATTTGTCTGCCAACTTTTCTAGGCCTCAGTTCACTGAAAAAGTTTCGAACGTTGTGGGCAAGAATCGTATCGACTAATGTCATGATGAAATAGTCAAAGCTACTGAGGCATGCCTTTTCTTTGACACCATGTCTGAAATCCCAACCGTGATCTGTCAACATACTCAATGCATGAAAATCCTAACACTCAACAGAAGAATCACCTTGTATAATAGTTTTAGCTTTTGAATACTCCTCGATCGTAGAGGGTTACGTTGATAATATAATAATTGTAGGGGTTTGATGACAAATTTCTCGCGCAGCAAGGTCAGTTTGTCGCCGAAGACAACACTTTAAGGATGTGCGTGGGAGCTAAGTGACCAGAATTCAGATTCTGGATTTATGAGAACCAATGTTTGTTTGAGTTTTAGAGAAAATTATAACATATCGTGTACATATGAATGAAATTTGACGGCCCTTGATTTGAAATCTAGAAATTTGTAGTTTTCTTTTCCGCCATTATTTTAACAAATACGATGAGTAAAATCATGGGAAATTGTTATTTTCAGTTTGCAAGGCAATTTTCATAGGATCAGTCGCGCCTGCCATACCCCTGAAAGAAGTGTTTTTTCAGAGGACAATCGTGTGAGAAACGAAATTACTTTAATAAGAAAAGGAACAGCGCTGTTTCTAGTGATGTCGAATGCAGCTCTGTGAATGCGGCTAAAATGGAAACAAACAGCTGAATTTATAAACCAAAAAGGACGAGCTTGTTTTAGTCATTTGAAGTCGTATCGATTGAACTCGTTCGACATCAGAAACAGGCTGGAAATTTCGTTTGTCCTAAAATTCGGTTAAACGATTTCTAATCTTCCAGCGAAATCGGATATAAAAACTACGGATTCTAGAGCAAAGAAAATAGAAGGCCGGAGAATCGGTCCTAATAGTTGGGCTTATAGGCAAACACAATGCACCGAGTAGGGCCACCATTGGCCGTACTCACATATTTGCTGATCTTGAAAATACCTTCAGATTTTCAATTTCAAACGAGAGATCGGCGTAGGAAAATATAGGTTTCTAGACCCAAGAAAGTAAAATATCGAGACGATCAGTCTAATATGGGGTTAGACCAAAAACTGGACCGATAGTACTTCAATTTCGGCACCATCTTATTTGTGGTGCCACAAAATATCTCTAGATTCGAAAGTTCAGGCACATCAGGTAATAAATACAGTTTTATATGGAAGCTCAATGACTTTAAGTAATCGGATTGGAAAAAAATAGTTTCTAGATGAGCCAAAGAAGCAAAAATCAGAGATTCGGTCTTATATGGGGCTAACAAAACACTGACGGCGATGGGTACCATTTTCACACACCTTTTTTATGGTCCCACAAAAACTCTAGATTTTGCAATTCAGGAAAATCTGATAGAAAATATAGTTTCTAGAAGCCAAGAAGCAAAATCGGTTGCACTACATATGGCGGCTATGACCATAACATGGACCCGCATGACAACATTTTTGGAAATCTTTTTATGGTCCCCAATACCCTCTAGATTCCAATATCAGAGCAAATCGGTGATGGTAAATATAGAGTTCTACGGAAGCCCTAGAAGTAAAATCGGTCGGCGAGATCGGTCTATAATGGGGGGCTATACCAAAATATGGTACCGATGGGCAGCCAGTTTCGGCACACTGTGGAGGACCAGACCGAGCGTGGGCAACGGCAGCGCCCAAGCGGCGGCCCACCTTTTTTATGGTCCTCAAATACCTCTATATTCTCCGAAATTTTCAGGAAAAATGGAGTAACAACTACGGTTTTTTATAGTCCAAGACTCCAAATCCGGGAGGTTGGTTATTGCGTGGGGCTATCATCAAGGAAACATGGACTGATACGGACCAATTTTCGACAGCACCCCTTATAGTCCCCACAAATACCTTTAGATTTCCTAAATTTCAGGCAATCGGATGTAAAATATAGTTCTAGCACGCATAAGAAGAGCAAAATCGGGGAGATCGGTCCTATATGGTGGCTATATCAAGAACGATGGACCGATACCGAACCATTTTCGATACACCTCCCTTATGGTCCTAAAATACCTCTAGATTTTCAATTTCAAGACAAATCGATAGAAAATACTGTGTTTAGCGCCTAAGAAGCAAATTTGGGGCGATCGGCTCTATATGGGGGCTACAGCAAAACAGTGGGCCGATAGGACCCCGGATTTTCGAGCACAGCCTCTTTAGTGCCACCAAAATACTAATAGATTTCCAAATTGTCAAGGCAAATCTGATAAAACTACGGTTTTTTAATAGGCCCAAGACCCCAATAAGTCGGAGGGTGCGGGTTTATATGGGGACTATAATCGAAAACTTGGACCGATATAGGCCCATCTTCGAACGTTGACCTGCCTGCAAACAAAAACGAATCTGTGCCAAATTTCGGGAAGATAGCCGCCACATTATTCGAAATCTGATAGGCTGTGATTACAACAGACACAGGACTGAAAAAAAGCATACTCCGGTTTCAAAGATTTTGGTCTTCTACTTTAAATAAAATTTGGTATTGATTCCGAGCCAAAGAAGCGAATTAAATACAGTAAAGGATACTGTTTAAGAACACAATGTCTCTTTAAAATTTAAGGTTTTTGCTGTATTGCTTCTCAGGGAAGCGCAAATTGTTTAATTTTTCGCTATCTCAGCTCTTTTCTTCAATATGCTATCAAAGTCCTGTTAGAAGAAAGAGTTTAACTGGGGACGGGCAACTTATTGTTCTCAAATTAGGAACTCGAATTTCGCAGTAGAAATATGCTATGTTTAATAAATTCAAAAAAACTGTTCTTTCTTAAAATAAAGTTATTGAAAAACCATTCCGTATATTTGGAAACGGTTCTTTGGCTTGTAGTCAGAACAGAGAAATCAAAAAAGACAACAGAAATTGTAAAGAAACAATTTCGAGTTAAATTTAAAGAATTTTTCTGAATTATTAAAAGTCAAAGATGACCTTAGGCCCTATAAAGTTTTTTCTTTCAAGTTAAGATACCCATTTTTAAGGTCAAAGCACACTTAATTATAAAGACATACGACTTCATTGAAAAGTTTAATCGACGTTTTGGACAAAGGAAAAAAACTTTTTGTGTAGAGAAATGCGTCCTTCTAAATGCTAAAAGCAAAATTTGTATTCGTATTTTAAAGACAATGAAATATCTTTGACCTCGACGACAATATTTTTTTTAGTGGCAGAACGAGGCAGACAGACGGACAGACGCGACATGCTTTATATCGTCTTAGAATTTACTCGCTGATCAGAGAATATACTATACTTTATATAGTCGGAAAATCGATATTTCGATGTGTTACAAACGGAATGACAAACTGATTATATGCCCGCCGTCAACCATTTTATGGTGGGGGTAATAAAAATCGTTAAAGATAGGAGCATGTTTTCAACACTTGCTTATTTTGAAGACGCTTTTACTTGAAACAACTAGCATAATTTCTACTAGAAGTCGAAGTCTTAATATGGAAAGAAAACAACTCGTTAACCGGTCGTGTTTAAAGGATATTTGATAACAACTCGACGAAAAAAATCTAAAAAAAATGAAGAAAAATTAACATTTGCTTCCTAAAGCAAGTACATAACGGCCCAAATTTAGAAAAGGAATTGGACGTTTTTAAAGTAATCCTTACTTTATTCCTCACCGGCTTCTTTGGCTCCTTAAGATTAATAGCCCAACTGTGTAAATGTAAAGACAAAAATCTTTGAACCCGCGGGCATGCTTTTTTCAGTTGTAAGGACATTCATATTTGCTTTACTATTGTACTATATCCTAAGCATTCTTTTTATTTCTGATATTAGTTCTCGAGGAAATTTAATTAAAATTTAGTGGATAGTTTCCAATTTTTGGTTGAAGAATGTGCGCATAGATACAGTTCTAGTCTAATTTGTTCTCACATTGAAAACTAATGACTTGATTTGTACATTATTGCATGTTATCTACTTTTTTTTGAGACGAACATTTCTTAAAAACGCTACTGTACGAAAATGTATTTTTAGCATAAATGGGAAAAAAAGACGAAGATTAGGGTACAGCTAGACTGAGTAGAAAATATTCGTAGGTATAGCCACGAGAACTGATTTCGATGGGAGGTCGTTGTTGACAACATTATAACATAACACACGACACATTCAAATATAACAAAAACCTCTTCTCTACGTCTGTTTCAAATCAAAAAAAAACTTTCGGAGAGTATTACTGTCCTCCGTGATGAAGACTTTCATTCCCAAATCAGCGTTTGCCGTTTTGGGTCCGATCGGAACCAGAAATTGGTACCAAAAATTTCCAATTTTTAGAATTTGGTCCGATGGTCAGACCAAACAGAAAGTATGGGTCCATTTTGTCCTATCTTCATAAAATTTGGTTTCTATACATGATTAATAGTATATAAGATGGTGCAGCCGCAAAGAATATTTGTCGGGAGGTCCAAATACTGTCAAACATCGCCCGGGACGGAGGGCAGCGGTGCTTTTCCCCAAAAATAAAACGAAAAATTTTGGCTTCAGAATAGAAGACGTATTTTCTGAAAAAAGGTTTTTCGTTGTCTAAAAGTCTCTAAACTTTTCAAGAAGTCTGTTTGATCCTTATAGCTCAAATGAATTTCGAAACATAAAAATATGTGTATACTGGAACATGAAATCGCAAAATTTTCGTTTAATGAAGGTCAAAATAGGATTTAAGTATTTCTGAAAAATCTTGGCAAAATGTAATAAAAATGTTTCAACACCATGTTTTAAAGTCAATGTATACCATAAACCACGATAGTGGTTAGGGTAATAATTATAGTTTGATGTGCCAAAAAAAGTTGCCTAACAGCAGAAATTTGATTTTAGACCCATAAAATATTATAACGATCGAAGCTAGAGATCACCTCCTGAGTCGATCTAGAGCTTGGTTGTCCGCCTGTCCCATGGTAATTTGTGTTGTTACACGCAGGATTAGTCGGTCGGATCGCAATTGTATAACCCGATTTTGATGAAATTTGGCTATAGCGGCGGAGTTTTTTTGGGCACACAGCACGGGAACGTTATTGAATTTGAAGAAATCGAACTGCAAACTTTAGAATAATAGCTCCCATATATATGTATTGCCCGACTTACGACAAATGGGGTCACGGTTTGCAACTTTTTACTAACCGAGTCGGTCAGTCAAATTTAGCACAAAATAATCTTCTTGAGCCCCGTGGTGGCAGATTGGTTAGCATCCCGCCTTGCAGTACCAAGGTCGTGGTTCGATTCCTGCTTCCGACCGAACACGCAAAAAGTTTTTGAAGGCGTGGATGTATCCGCACCGTCAGCTAATCTGGGACATTCTCTCGGAGGGTTTCAATTCTCTAAGTGGTTTTAACTGCTAATGTGGAACGCCGTTCGGAATCAGGCTAATCAAAAAGGAGGTCGCTATATACATGGGAGCTAAACATGAATCGGCAGGCACCTCAGTATAAGAGGAAGTTCACCAATGTTGGTAATCACAATGGACTGAATAGTCTAAGTGAGTCGTTTTTAGGTTTTCGGTTTGTTGAGTTTGCACTGTTGCCTGAATACATCGGGCTGGCCACCTAACCTAAGCCTAACCTATACATCACCCTTTAAAGTCTGAAATTTCATCGAAATCGAGAGTTAAGAATTTAGATATAGGTCCAGATTTACATGTATCACCCGATTTTGCCCAAAATAGGTCATAAAACCCTTATTTATCCAACCGATCTTACCTCAAAGGTGGCGAAATGGAATTAATCTTCTACTAGCACTAACTATATGTCAAAAATCATCGAAATCGTTCAGTATTAGCTATAGCTCCCATATAGATGATACGCGCCCGATTTTCTAAATGAATAGAAAACTCAAATTGATACAAATAACAAAAATTGTTTGTACTATAATTTTCTCGAAGAGGAGCGGAGCGGAAGCGGAGCGAATTTTTTTTCTCGGAGTGCGGTTTGATATTTTGTCTCTCGCGGAGCGGGAGCGGATGCGAGCGAAAAAAATTGGACCGCTCCCGGATTCTCCCCTGGGTCCGATCCCAATACTTTCTCTAATACGTTCTGTAGCGTCTATGTAAGTTTGTACATACAGCCCCATGTAAGCATAGCATATGCACCATGTTTGTATGTGCGTCTTGGAAACAAACGGTCAAAGAAGTTCAACTGAAAAGCTTGTCTGATGGGGAGGCAAACCTTAACAACATTTACGAGTTCTTTTGTCGCTAAGAGTGCAGCAGGCTGACATTACAGTTTCGTTGTGAATAATTAAAACAAAGATGGTGGGTGGTTAAATTGTTTTTTTTTTTGTATATTGCGCCAAGAAAATTTAGGTGATACATTGTGTAATTGCTTAGTGAAAATGCCCCGGGGAAGTGCAACTTTCAATGAAGAAGGCAGAACAATTAACCGCAATGAACCTTGTTTGCAAAAAAAATTGGATAAATGGAGCACGGCGGAGTAAGCATAACAATTATCCGATTTTTTGGTATTGAGTATAAGAGCATTTTTTTTCTTAAGTGAAAGTCCTCAATATATGATGTATTAAATTACTTAATTATCATAAATATTATTTCCCTAACTGTATAATAACATCATTTTCAGAAGATGATTAACAAAAAATAAAGCACTAGCTGAATAACTATCACTCAATGCAATAATTGCTTGATTTATTAAAGTAATAACGTTTGTGTTCATTTATACACCGACGTTCGGCCTTTCAATTCATACATGAATGATTTTCATTCATAACAACGTATAAGCTGGATCCATACAATGAAAGTAAATTTCCACTTCACATACAACAGAAAATATTCGTTAATACACTACGAAAGAAGGCTACGTAATAACAACGTAATTATTCGTTTACTACGAAGATGTATTGTCCAGTAAAGGGTTTTCGCTAAATATAACGTAAAATTAGCGTGTGTATAAACGAACTGCTAACGTTGGCTGACTTTTAATGAAGAATTTCGTTAATACAAACGTAGAAATTCATCGTGTAACAGAAAACTTTTTCTACCATGTAAGGCTTGTAATAAATTTAAAATATTGGGATACAGGATCTTGATTTATCGAATTTCATTTCCATTTCGATACTTCAAAAGTAAACATAAAATTTTTGCAAAATCCTCAAAATATAGCTGATTTGGTAAACTTTTTTTAGCCTTTAATGCCAAAGTTTGATATGTCTCATTAATTTAAAGATTATTTTATTTTACGATCTACTTTAGGGAAATTTGTCTTAAACTTCAAAGTCAGTACGGCAATTTCAACGATTAGTGGTCTATAATTTAAGAAAAAAAATGTTAAATAAATGATAGTTAACTTTCTTTCAATTAACAATTTTCTTATGTTAGAATAAAGTATTGTTTTAATATTGGTAAGGTAAGCTAAAAAGAGTTTTTTATTTTTTTTTTGAGAGAGTATCTTGTGAAATATTAATTACTCTATTTTGGTATTAGGCATTCCTAATGACATTTAATACATTTAACGTTAAAGCACTAAGACTATGTTTTATGTAATAGCTTTCAGCAGAATAAATCTATTTTACTTTCTTACAATAAATCTTCGACCGCCTCTGTGAAATTTTTTCACGACCGTACTAAATTGGCTACACACAAACCGCTGATGCTAGTTGACTACTTTAGTCAAAACAATGTAAGAAATTTCCCTTTTAGAAAGCATAGAACAAAGAGTTTTTTTATTTATATTTTGATATAAACTGTTGGAGT
The DNA here is from genome assembly GCA_003123925.1 of Haematobia irritans. NCBI lineage: Eukaryota > Metazoa > Arthropoda > Insecta > Diptera > Muscidae > Haematobia > Haematobia irritans. The sequence continues at coordinate 10,494 of PGFW01076115.1, read as the reverse complement.
TGCAATACGAAATAATAAAAATTACAGTTCTCATAAGACTTGTCGACAGCAACCTTTTTTTACGTGAATTTTATTCAGTTTGTCAGTGTTATTACGCATTAGATTTCTACAGGGGAGTGGGGCACTTCGCAATTTCCAACTCCCAATAAATAAAGAGATATATAAAGGGCAAAACATTTTTCATGCTGATTACCGGGGAAAAAATAAATTGTTATCATGTGCGGTGAAATATGTACATATACTATTATAACGGCTGCACATCTCTTAATACGAAGGAAAAAAGCAACCGACTGATAATGAGAATGCATTTCTTACTAATTTTTTGATAATAGTGTGAAAGTACAAGAAAAGAAGTCATTCGTTCAAAAGAAAATATTAAATTCTGTTAAAACAACATATGAAAACAAATAACAAGAACAAACAAATAACTATCGGAACTACAGTAAAGGCTTCCTTTGTCAAAAATACAAAAACTGATTTTGACGCCATAAAGTAAATTTATTTATGGAGTCAAATCTCAGAGACAGATAAGATTGGTTTAATTGGATGATTCGATAGGATTCGTCAGCTACTGAACGATAAAGGATATCGACATAATTATAAAGGCGATTTCGATTCGCTTTTGAAATTTTCGACTCAAAAATTTGAAAACATTATGTGAATAATATTGAAGAAGAATGTTCTAAAATTTTTGACGAAATGAGCAAAAAGCCATTGTCATTTATACAATACACAGGGATTTTTATTGGACAATTATTATTTTTGCTTTTACTTGTTATGAATATTTCGTAGCTTGAAAAAAACATCTAGAGGAGTTAATAATAGAAATTCGGTAGCTATTCGTGGGAAATACGAATTATGTAAAATCTTTATAATTATTAACTTGCCGAACCGTCTTTTTTTTTGGGCAGAAATATTGCTAACGAACACAAAATTATTAAAGTCAGGAAAAGCTGTTCTCATATTTGAGAAATTTTTATCACACATAATAATGCCTTCACGCTGGCGCTGGTCTAATCATACCCTTCACACCACACCTGTGGTAGAGGTATAAATAAGTTTGTGCATTCTGTATGTAGAACGCTAAGAAGGAGTAAGTCATAGAGCCAACCCTGTTTAGTATATCGGATCAGGCTTAGAAATTAAATTCCGTGAGTCGATTTATGCGATGCCGTCCGTCTGTCTGTCTGCTCCGTTCTGTCTGTCTGTCGGTGTTGATGTGTAAGTTTCATTGGTGTGCAAAGGTGACACTCGGCGTTTTAGTGCCGATTGTCCTAAAATTTTGGTATAGGTCCGTTCGGCTCAAAAAGACAGATCCCTATTGATTTCTTGGAAAACAAATCGGTTCTAGATTTAGATATAGTGCGCGCTATATATTTTTCACCGATCGTGGTCATTAAGTTGGCGCTGTATATCACAAACCGATCTTCCTCAAATTCCGTACATCCAAATTTTAGTGAGTCTCGATGGAGAAAACTTGAAAATTATCAGCGCAAAATCGTCTATCAGATTTTTAAGATATGAGCTCCCATAGAATATAGCCAGGCGTTTACGGAGCGCTCGATATTACACTATATGGACCACAGTTAGGCCAAATTTTTCAACTGTTGCCCGATTTAGTTGAATTTGGCACAGGGAGTAGAATAGCTTGTAGCCCATGCGATGCCAAATTTGGTTGAAAGCATCGTTCAGGATCTTAGATATATCTCCCATATATACTTTTCGCGCACTCATGCGGCATAGGACACACGGAGCGTCGCGCCACGATTTACACCTCATATGACCACAGAGGCCCAATTTTTTTACCTGCCGGATTTGAGTTGAATTTTGGCACACGCGGAGATAGAATTAGCATTGGGTTACTATGCGTGCCAAAATGTGGTTGAGAATCGGTTCAGAGTTTGGATATATCTCCGCATATATAGCTTCGCCCGCGATTTGACACTCATATGCACCAACAGAGGCCAATTTTTTCCGATTTAGTTGAAATTTGCCAGGGAGTAGAATTAGCATTGATAGCTAATGCGTGCCGAAATTGGTTGAATCGTCTCATATTTAGATATAATCTCCCGTATATAGCTTTCGTACCGATTTACGAGGTCTCATATGTCCCAAGAGGCAAATTTAAACTCGGCGCGTACGGCGGCCCGATTTAGTTGGAAATTTTGTACAAGGAGTAGGAATTAGCATTGCTGCTATGCGTGCCAAGATTTGGTTGAAATGCGGTTCAGATTTAGATAATAATTCTCACATATACTAGCTTATCGCCCGATTGACACTCATTGTCCAGCCAGAGGCCAATTTGTTTAACTCCCCGATTTAGTTGAAAATTTGCAACCAGGGAGGAGAAGATGAACATTGTTGCTATATGCCAAATTTTTGTTGAAATCCGGTTCAGATTTAGCATATAAGCTTCCATATATATTTTTTCTGATTTCGACAAAACATGGCAAAATACCAAACATTTTCTTTGTAAAATCGCCACTGCTTAGTCGAAAGGTTGTAAAAATGACTCTAATTTTCCTCGAAACTTGATCTAAACAGTATATATCTCGAGCGGATAAATCATAATAACCACTTTCTTTGAAGTTTTCCTTAAAATTCTTAAGATTTAACGTTTCCCACATATTTTTTTTACTAACATTGTGGTTCCACGCCCTACTGAATTAGCCGACTGCAAAATTTAAGTCGGTTAATTCACTAGGGTGACACCAATGTTAGTAAAAAAAGATATGGACACACCTTTTAAATCTGAAGCAATTTAAGGAACTTCAAACCAAAGCTTATTTATGAATTTAACTACGCTCCCAGATATATATGTATAGAAATTTCAAGGAAGAAATTAGAGTCATTTTTAACAACCCTTTTCGACTAAGCAGTGCGATTTCTAACAAAGAAAATGTCGGTATTTTTGACGCCATTTGTTGTCGGAAATCAGAAAAAATATAGTATGGAAGACTATATTAGAATTCTGAATCCGGATTTACAACCAACATGTTTTGGCACGTATAAGCACCAATGCTTATTCTACTCCCTGTGCAAAATTTCAAACTAAAATCGAGTTAGAAAATTGGCCTCTTGGACATATGAGTGTAATCGGCGAAAGCTATAATATGGGGAGATTATATCTAAAAATCGGAACGCGATTTTCAACCCAATTTGTGCACGCATAGCAGCAATGCTAATTCTACTCTGTAAAAATTTCCAAGCTAAATCGAGTTAAAATTGCCTCTGTGCGACATATGAGTGTAATCGGACGAAAGCTATATATTGGGAGATATATCCTAAATATCAACGCGATTTCAAGGCCAAATTTTGGCGGACGCATAGCTACAATGCTAATTCTACTCCCTGTGCAAAATTTCAACTAAATACGGAGTTAAAAATTGGCCTCTGTGGTCATATGAGTGTAAATCGGCGAAAGCCTATAATATGGCAATATAATCCTAAATACTGACCGAGTTTCACCAAATTGGCACGCATAGTAAGCAATGCTAATCTATCCCTTGTGCAAAATTTTTTTTTATTTTTTTTCAACTAAATCGGAGTTAAAAATTGGCATCGTGTGGTCATATTGAGTGTAAAATAGGGCCGAAAGGTATATATGGATGATATATATAAGAATCTGAACTCGACTTTCAACCAATTTGGCACGCATGGCCTTACAATGTCTAATTCAGCTCCTGTGCAGAAATTTCAACATAAATACGAGTTACAAAGATTGGCCTCTGTGGTCATATGAGTGTAAATCGAGCGAAAAGCCTTATATAATGGGAAGCTATATCTAAAATCTTGAAATCCGATTGTTGCTGATAGTTTGCAAGTTTCCGAGACTCATATATTTGAATGTACGGCAATTTCGAGGAAGATTCGGTTATGATATGACACGGGCGGAATAAATGACCAGATCGTGAAAAAATATATATGGCAGCTATATCTAAGATCTGAAACCGGATTGTTTTCAAATCCAATAGGATCGCTGCCTCTTTGAAGCCAACAGGACGCCTAATACAAAATTTCTAGGAAATCGACCTGAAAACTCGCGACATGTACTTTGCAAGCTAAACAAAAAATACATCAACAGAATCAGAAAGACAGACGACCAGACAGACGAGACGGACAGTCGCTAGAAATCGACTCAGAATTTAAATTGCTAAGCCGATCCGTATACTAAAAAGGTGGTCTATGATTTACTCCTTCTTCGGGCGTTCTACATACAAAATGCACAAACTTATTATAACCGCTGTACCACAGTAGTGGTGAAGGGATATATTAGAGCCCAGCGCGGTGAAGCCATTTATTATGGTGTAGTAAAATTGCTCAATATGAGAAAGGTTTCCGTCTAGGGAAGAAGCGTTGACTTTAATAATTTTTTGTGGTTATCCGTTAGCAAATATTTCTGAAGAAACAAAAGTGTGAAGTTAAATGATTATAAGATTACAAAAATGTCGTAGTTTCCGCACAATAGCATCCGAGATTTCTGATTATTAACTCCTAGATTTGTTTTTTCAAGCTAATCGAAATATTCATAACAAGTAGAAAGCATAAAATAAATAGATGTCCAATAAAATCCCTTGGTATTGGTATAAAATGACAATGGCTTTGCTCATTTTCGTAAAATTTTTAGAAACATTTCTCTCAAATTATTTTTTTCACTATAAGTTTTCAAATTTTGAGTCGAAAATTTCAAAATAGCAATGCGAAATCGCTTATAATCATGTCGATATCTTATCCGTTCAGTACTGGTAGAAATTATGTAAGCGGGATCAATTACGAGATCTTCTGTCTCGAGATTTTGACTCCATAAAAATAAATTTACTTTATGGCGTCAAAAGATGCAAGTTGTATTTTTGACAAAGAAGCTTTACTAGGTAGTTCCGATAGTTATTTTGTTTTGTTCTTGTTATTTGTTTCATAATTGTTTAAAGCAGAATTAAATATTTTTTTCTTTGACCGAGATGAATTTTTCCTTGTATTTTCACATATACAAAATTAGTAGAAAGTCATTCATTATAGTCGAGTGCTTTTTTCCTTCTATAGAAGATTGTGCAGCCGTTATAATATATATGTAGCATATTTCACCGCACATATAACAATTTCATTTTTCCCCGGTAATCAGATGAAAAAATGTTTGCCCTTTTAGTAAATCTTTTATTTATTGGGGAGTTTTTGGGAAATGCCGAGTGCCCCCACGTCACGCATGTAGAATCTAATGGCTACATAAACACTCGTACAAACTGCAAATAAAATCAGTAAAAAGTTGCTGTCGAGAGTTGATGAGAATTAATTTTGTATATTTCTATCAACTCAAAGTTATATCAAAATATAAATAAAAATAACTGTTTGTTATGTTCTAAAAAGGAAATTTTTTTACATTGGTTCTTGACTAAAGTTAGTCAATGACATCACGTTTGTTGGTAGCCAATTTAGTACTCGTAAACAAAATTCTACAGAGGGTCGAAGATTTTATTGTAAAGAAGTAAAAAATAGATTTATCTGCCTTGAAAGCTATTTCACATAAAAATATTTAGGTTAACGTTGAAATGTATTAAATGTCATTGAATGCAATACAAAAGTAAGTAGATTAATGATTCAGATAGCTCTCCTCAGAGAGAGGAGGAGAGAGAGAGTTAGTACCTGTACACAATAGAGAGAGCACAGTATTATTGAGAGCATAAGCAAAATTTAAGATGAGAGAAGAAAAGTTAATGAGTCCAGTCTGAGTTTAACATTTTTTCAATAAAATTAAAGAACACTAAGACGTTGAAATTAGCGATATGACTTGGGAAGGTCAAGACAAATTCCACTAAAATATAATATATATATATATTAAATTAAAACTGAGAACATTGTAAACTTCTTGGATTAAAGCGGTAAAAAAAGTTTTACAAATAAGTTTTGAGATTATGCATATAATGATTGGATTAGCTTTGAAGTATCGAAATGGAATAGAGAGGTCGGATAGAAGTCAGCATCTGGTACCAATTGTGTTGAATTTATACAGCTACACTGGGTAGAGAAAAGTTGTCGTTAATACGGGATGGAATTTGCTACATGATAGTAACGAAAATTCTTCATTAAAAATCAGCCCAACCGTAGGGCATTTCCGGTTGGTATAACCATACGGGTAACTTTTTACGCGTTTATAATTTACGAAAACGCCTTGCTATTGGGAATAGCATTTTCGTTAAAAGTATTGAACGAATAGAGTTTGACGTTGATTCGGATTACGTACGTTTTTCCGGTTGTATTAACGATATTATGTCGTTGGTATGAAGGAAATTTATTTCATTGTATGGATGCAGCTTATACGTTGTATGAATGAAAATCATTCATTGTATGAATGCAAAGGCGAGAAGGGAGGGGAGATTGTATGAATGAAGAGAGAGAGAGTAATGGAATGAGTATTGCGAGAGAGTAGTTAGAGTAGTGTATTATTTTTTGTTAATATCTTTGAGAATATGAATTTATATACAGTAGGAAATAATTATTTAGTTTGAATAAATTAGAGTAAATAATAATCGATATATTGTGACTTTCCACCTTAAAGAAAAAAATGCCTCTTATTACCAGAGAACCAAAAAATGATAATTGTATGTTATCGCCGTGTCCATTTATCAAATTTTTTTGCAACAAGTTCATTGCGTTAATTGTTCTGCCTTCTTCATCTGAAAGTTCACTTCCCGGGGCATTTTCACTAAAGATTAAAATGTATACTAAATTCTCTGCCGAATCAAAAAAAAAAAAACAATTTAACTCACCCACCATTCTTTGTTATTATTCACAAGAAACTGTAGATGAGCCTGTGCACTCCTGTCAGCGAAAAGAACGTAAATGATTTGTTAAGGTGTTTGCCCCATCAGACAAGTTTTCAGTTTGAAACTTTTTACCGTTTTGTTTTCGCAAACGCACATAGCAAACATGTGGCATATTGCTATGCGTTACATGTGTATGTACAAATTACATAGACGCTACAGACGTATTAAGAGAAAGTATGGAGAGACCAGGGATCCCGGAGCCGGTCCCATTTTTTTGGCGGCTCGCCTCCGTCTCCCGCCCGCGGAGAAAAAAAACCGCTCCGAGAAAAAAAAATCTCGCTCCGCTCCGCTCCGCTCTCTTTCGAGAGAAATTATAGTACAAACATTGTTATTTTGTCTCATTGAGTTTTTATTTTATTTAGAAAAATCGGGCGGTACATATATGGGAGCTATAGCTAAATCTGACACCGATTCGAATAGATTTTTGCACATATAGTTACGTGCTATGAAGATTAGCATTCGCAACTTTGAGTAAGATCGTTTGATAATAAGGTTTTATGACCTAATGTTTGCAAAATCGGGTGATACCATGTAAATGGACCTATATCCTAAATCTTGAACCGAGATTTCGTTGATTTTCAAGACTTAAAAAAGGTGACTGTTAGGTTAGCGTCTCAGTTTAGGTTGGCAGTCCCCGATGTAATCAGGCTCAGAACTTTAGAACTATTCAGTGCCATCTTGTGGATACCACCATTGGTGAACTTCATCTCTTAATCACTGAGTGCTGCCCGATATTCCAATGTTGTAAGGCTCAAGATGATAAGGGACCTCCTTTTTTATAGCCGATCCGAAACGGCGTTCCACATTGCAGTGAGAACATCTTAAAGAGAAAGTTTTTCGAGAAACCCTACAGGAAATGTCACCAGCATCTACTGATGGTGGGAATTAATCCACCGCTCAAAAACTGTTTCTGGTGTTCGTGTGCGAACGCAGGAATCCGAAACCCACGGACTTGTGTACAAGGCGGGCATGCGGGTAACCAAATGTTGCACCAGACGGTGCTCAGAAGAGCTTATTTTGTGCGTAAAGTTTGACGGAACGATCGTTAGTAAAAAAGTGCCAACGTGACCCCATTTGTGAAGTCGGGCAGGATCGACGAAATATGATATAAAGTGATGGAGCTATAATTCTAAATTTATCACGATATTAACGGTTGCCGGGAAGAGCTCAAATAAACGGTTCCGAGGCTGTGGTAGCGCCACAACAGAACTCCCTGAATAACCCAAGTTCAATATCAAAATCGTCTAATAGTGCGACCGAAACTCCTGATGAACAACAAAATAGCCTGGACAGGCGGACAACCAAGGCCGCTAGAATCAGACTCAGGAGGTGATCTAAGTGTGCGGATCTGTTAATGAATAGTGTTGATGGGGTCTAAAAATCAAATAGGATGATTCTGATGTAGGCCGACATATTTCATTGGCAAAATCAACTTATGTATAAATCCTCTAACACTCTAGGATGAGTTTAGTGGTAATAAATGGACTGTTAAAATAAACAATGTGTTGAGAACATGCTGATTTAATTGTTGAAAAAGATATTTCTTCAGAAAGTAATTATAACAATATAGCCATTTTTTGTACTTACATTAATAAACACGGAGAAAGTTTTGGCAGATGTACATGTGTATGTAATAAGACTACAATTTGGTGATATGTTCGAATATCATTTGAGCGCTATAGAGAGAATAAAGCAGAGCTTCATGGGGAAAAGAGTGTTAGAGAACTTTTAGAGACGGTGCAAAGAGCGTTGTGTGGTTTAAGAGAGGAATACGTCTTCTAATTCATTAAGACAAAAATTCGGTAATTCTGACGCAATGTGAAGTCATTGTCGGGCTCACAGCGAGTACAATATGTCTGTGTTGTGACGCGTGGTCAGTCCATGCTACGTAGTTTAAAGTCATGTGATATAAGAAACTCAAAATTTATGTTAAATGGACGCAAAATCGGGAGCCAAATTCTGATGTTATGAGTCTGACCATCGGACAAATTTTAAAAATTGGAAATATACGATTTGGGACACAGATGTTTGGTCCGGAATCGGTACGCGAAAAACGGGGTCCAACAGCTGGATTGAATTGAAAGTCTATACACGGAGTCTAAGAAGTCCGGTACCTCTCGCGAAAGTTATGTTTTTTTTCTGTATTTGGCAAACAGACTGGTGAGGAGAAGAGTTGTTGTGTTGGATAATTGTAATGTGTGTGTGTATGAGTTTTATGTTTGGCACACAGACCTCCATGACGAAAAGATCGACCAGTCCACACGGGGTATCAGCCATGACGAGAAGTATATGTAATTTGATGGCTCTAGCGAGGATCTAGGTGGGTTACCTAATGGAGTTCGCTTTTTTCCCCTTTAATTGTAAGAAAATATCTGATTTTCGAATGAAGCGACTTGTTTAGGAGAGTGATTACGTTCCTCAAAAAAGTAGAGTAAACAATGCAGCAATAATACACAAGTCAAAGTCGATTAGTGGGTTATTTTCCAAGTTGAGAAAAAAATTAAATAGAAGACTGTATAAATGCGGCGGACTAGTTTGTCAAGCCGAAGAAGATTGAAACAAGCTCCGGATAACTTTGTAAATTAAATGTTGTCGTAAGAACTAATATACAGGAAATCAAAAGAATGCTAAGGGATAAACAGGTAGTGAACAATCAGTAGAAGAAAAGATATCGGGAGAATTGTCCGCTGCGGGACACTGCAGAAAAAGAGGACGCAATGGGACGCCTGGCAAGAGGCGCGTGCCAAGAGTTTTCCGCGTTTCATATTCACACCACCACGCGTCCCCTTGCCGCCCCGTCACCCCTCACCATTCCGAGAGCAGCACACAAAAGCACAGGCCGGCGAGATCAAGTAAGAACTCCTCTAAAAACGTAAATCTCCATTTAATTCGGGCGCTTATGCATACATCATCCTCTCTGACAAAGCCAAATATTCAGTTAACTTTTCCATTTTTTAAGATTGTTTTTCGTCAGGTTGTTATCAAAATCCTTATTAATAAACGAGTTTAACGAGTGTGCCCTCGTTTTTTTCCATATTAGAGACTCGACTTCCAGTAGAAATATGCTATGTTTCAAGTAAGAAAGCGTCTTTTAAAATAAAGTGTTGAAAACATGTCTTATTGATTTGTAACAGATTTTTTGATACCCACCACCAATAAAATGGTGACGGCGGTATAAATAAGTTTGTCACTTCGCGTTTGTAACACATCGAAATATCGATTTCAAGACTATATAAAAGTAATATACTATTCTTGATCAGGGAGAAATTTAAGACGATTATAAGCAATGTCCGTTCCTGCCGCGTCTGCCTGTGCCTGCACTGAAAAAAATATTGTCCGTGAGCGTCAAAGATTTCATGTCTTTTTAAAAATTATCGAAACAAATTTTGCTATAAGCATACGAAACGCATTTCTCTAAAATAAAGTTATTTTCCCCTTGTCCCAAAAGTCGATAAACTTTTCATGAATCGTATGTCTTAAGTAATTAAGTGCTTTGACTTACAAATGATGGTTATCTTAACATGAAAGAAAAAATTTAATAGGCTAAAGGTCAACTGATTTAATAATGTCAGAAAATTCTTTAAAAGTTTAATGAAAATTGTCTTAAAGCTTGTTGTCTTTTTGGCATGCTTACATAACAAACAAAAATCGTTCAAATATAGGACATCGTTTTTCA
>PGFW01076067.1:0-10683 GCA_003123925.1 Haematobia irritans | reverse complement strand
AAAAAATAATTAGCAAAATAATATAATCCAAGACCTTTGAAACATACCCCATTAGACTAAAAAATTGCATAACACAAACCAAAAGGCATAGACCCAAATGAGGTTTTGAGCACAATATCCTAAAAGTATTTGGTTCAGTAGATGATGTCAGTTTTTCACTTTGTTTACCAGATTCTATAATAAATTCCTGGAATTTTGATTCTTCAACATCTTCTTTCGATTTACGAGCTGCTTTTTCTTCCACAAGTTTTTTAACCTAAAGAAAATCTTTTTTTTTAATACCTCCTTAATATTTATTTTCTTTTTTCCACCTTATAGTCTGTTTTGGGTTTACCCGAATTTAGAGCATAAATGCTTTCGAAAGTTTGCAATGCTTCTTTGTTTCTTCCTTGAGACATTAGAAAACGTGGACTTTCAGGGAAAAAAGGTAACAATAATGCTGCCAATAAACTGGGTACTCCACTCACAGCCATAAATACCTTCCACGATACAACTATTCACAGATGTTTAAAGACTTTAAAATTATTTCGGATTGTTATATGTGACTTACATTTCATATGGAATATTTCAAAATTCCAATCTCTTGGTAAAATTGCTATAGCCATTAACGTTAGTATGATGTTCGATATGGCAAACATAATGCCAATGACCATTATTATACGGGAACGATGATTACTTCCATGAAATTCTGAGAGATATGACATCAAAATTGCAAAGGGGCCACATATTCTGTTGAAGGTAGAGAGAGAGATTAGTAATTAATTGCATACCCGACAATATTATGAGGACTAAGATAACTACAGATAAGCTATAGTGCAAATGGGTGGTCCGACACGGTTGCAAATTGTTTGGGCCCAGATAGACCAGCGTTGTTCGCTGAGAGATTTCTAAAAACGTGGCACGAAAAGTGTCATTCGCTAATAAATGGGCTGCAGGGAAAGTGGCAGCATTTTTTGCGAAAAGTCGAAATAAAAGATTGGCTGCATATTTGACTGGCCAGCAAAGTATAAGCACTATATTTTTCAATTATAACCCTGAACTACTCCTGTAAAACATAGTGTCTTTAGAAATAATGCTGCAGGGCCGCACCCTCTGTGAACATTTTATTCCTATACGAAAATTTTGTTCAATTTATGTCTATTAGAAAATTCTGTTAAAATTTTATTTCTTATAAAAATTTTGTCAACATTTTATTTCTATAGAAAATTTTGTCAAATTTATTTCTATGAGAAAGTTTTGTTTAAAATTTATTTCTATGGAAAATTTTGTCAAAATCTTTATTTTTGTCAAAATTTTTATTTCTTATGAAATTTTCCCGCATTTTTCTTTCTGGCTATAAAAATTTTTTTCACACATTTTTTTCTATACAATAATTTCGTCAAAATTTTATTTCAATAGAAAATTTTGTCAAAATTTTATTTCTATAGGAAAATTTTGTCAACAATTTATTCCGTATAGAAACTATATCAACATTTTATTTCGAAAAAAAAAAACTATAGAAAAGTATGTCAAAATTTCATGTTTCTATAGAAAATTTTGTCAAAATTTTTATTTCTATAGAAAATTTTTTGTCAAAAGCTTTACTTTTGTCAAAATTTTATTATCTTAGACAATTTTCTTCAATTTTTTTCTATAGAAAATTTTGTCAAAAATTTTATTTTTATAAATAATTTTTGTCAAAAATTTTATTTGTTTATGTTTTGTTATTGTTGGTTTTGTTTTAAGGCAATTGTTTGTTGTTGTTTTTTATTTCAGCTTAAAACCATACATGACTAAACTACAAGAGTAGCTTAACCAACAGAGGAAAGAAAATGTTTTGTCAAACTTTATTTGGGCAAAGCCGCTATAGGAGCTGGCTAAGAATGGTTGGATGGTTGACGGCACGTTTCGGATTACCACATTCCTCCATCAGCATCCTTACTTGCAGCAAAACTATCAACGCATTTAATCAGAATAAATTCAGGCCAGTTTATTAAACCCAACAAAACCACACTTGAACAACAACAAATATGCTTAAAGAAACAAAACCACAATAACAAAACATAAACAAATGGAAAAAGAAGAGGAGGCACGTCAAAAAAAACCCAGCCATCGTGAATTCAATTCGATTGATTTGACAGGTGGCATAGGAAAGAGATTAATGTTTTGTTTCGAATTTATTTCCCCGGCATAAGCCGGCTAATCAATGTAAAACTTTTTTCGGGAGGGTTCAAAGTGTGGTTTTTTGTTGGTTTAATAAACCTGCTCTGAAATTTATTCTGAATAAAATTGTTGATAGTTTTGCTGCAAGTAGAGGATGCTGATGAAGGAATGTGGTAAATCCGAAACGTGCGTCCATCCAACCATCTTGCAGTCTATAGGGCTTTGAGCCCAAATAAATTTACAAACATTCTTTCCTTGTTGGGTTAAGCCTACAATTGTAGTTTAAGTCAATGGTTATCGGTTTTAAGCCTCGAAACAAAATTTTATTTCTGTAGAAATTTTGTCAAAATTTTATTTCTGTTGAAAATTATGTCAAAATTTTATTTCTATCGAAAAAGTATGTCAAAATTTCCATTTCTATTGGAAGAATTTTGTAAAAATTTTATTTCTATAGAAAAATCTTTGTTAAGAATTTATTTTTGTCAACATTTTATTTCTTAAAAAATTTTAACCCAATTTTTTTTCTATAGAAAATTTGTCAAATTTAATTGTCTTATAGAATAATTTGTCAAAATGTTTATTTCTATAGAAAAATTTTGTCAAAAATTTTAATTTCTTTAAGATAAATTTTGTCAAATTTTTGTTTTCTAACAGAAAACTTTTGTCAAAATTTTTTATTTCTAAACAGAAAAACTTTGTAAACATTTTTATTTCTATATGAAAATTTTGTCAAAAATATTTTATTTCTATAGAAAATTTTTGCTCAAAAATTTTATTTCTTAGAAAAATCCGTCAAAATTTTCATTTCTATAGCGCAAATCTGTCAAAATTGTTAGTTCATAGAAAAATTTTTGTCAACATTTTAGTTCTATAGAAAATTTTGTCAAAATTTTTTTATTTCATAGAAAAGTTCGTCAAAATTGTTTATTTCTATAGAAATTTTTGTTAAAAATTTTATTTCTATACAATATTTTTTGTCAAAGATTTTAATTTCTTATAAATAAATTTTGTCCAATTTTATTTCTAATTGAATATATATTAATGTTTTATTTCTACAAATTGGTATTTCTATAGATAAATGGTTTCAAAACTTTATTTGCTATAGAAAATTTTGTCAAAAATTTTTTATTCTATAGAAAATTATGTCAAAATTTTATTTTATAGAATAGATTTGTTGCAAAATGTTATTATATAGAAAATTTGGGCAACATTTTATTTTCTATAGAAAATTTTGTCAAAAATTTTATTTTTCTATAGAAAATTTGTCAAAAATTTTTTTTCTATAGAAAATTTTGTCAAAAATTTTATTTCTATAGAAAAAATTTTGTAAAAAGTTTTATTTCTATAGGAAAATTCATGTTCAACATTTTATTTCTATAAAAAATTTTGTCGAAAATTTTTTATTTCTATAGAAAAATTTTGTCAAAATTTTATTTTCTTAGGAAAATTTTGTCAAAACTGTTATTTAATATAGAAAATTTGGCAACATTTTTGTTTCTATAGAAAATTTTGTCCAAAACTTTTATTTCTATAGAAAATTTTCTCAAAAATTTTTCTATAAGAAAATTTTGTCAAATTTTTGTCTATAGAAATTGTTGTTAAAATTTTATTTCTAATAGAAAATTTTGGTCAAAATGTTATTTATATAGAAAATTTTGTCAAAATTTTTTATTTCTATAGAAAGTTTGGTTAAAATTTTTTTCTTAGGAAAATTTTGTCAAAATTTTTTTTGTCAAAAATTTTATTCTTAGAAAATGTTCCCCAATTTTTTTTTCTATAATAAAAAATTATGTCAAAATTTTATTTTTCTATAAATAATTTCGTCAAAATTTTATTCTATAGAAAATTGTGTCAAAAATTTTATTCTTATAGAAAAGTATGTCAAAATTTTTCATTTCATAAAAAATTTTTGTCAAAATTTTTATGTCCTATAGAAAATTTTGTCAAAAATTTTATGTCTATAGAAAATTTTTGTCAAAATTTTATGTCTATAGAAAATTTTGTTTAAAATTTTATTTCTATAAGAAATTTGTCAAAATTTTTATTTCTATAGAAAATTTTGTCAAAATTTTATTTCTATAGAAAGTTTTGTTAAAAGTTTTTATTCTAATGGAAAATTTTTGTCAAAACTTTATTTTTGTGCAAAAATTTTATTTCTTAGAAAATTTTCCCGCATTTTTTTGTCTATAAAAAATTATTGTCAAACATTTTATTTCTATAAAATAATTTCGTCAAAATTTTATCAAATGTTATTTTATATAGAAAATTTTGTCAAAAATTTTATTTGTATAGTAAATTATATCACATTTTATTTCTATAGAAAAAGTATGTCAAAAATTTCAAATTTCTATAGAAAATTTTGTCAAAATTTTATTTCTATAGAAAAATTTTGTCAAAAACTTTACTTTTGTCAAAATTTTATTTCTTAAGAAATTTTCTTCAATTTTTTTTCTATAGCAAATTTTGTCAAAATTTTATTTTTATAAACAGTTTTGTCAAAATTTTATTTCTATAGAAAATTTTGTCAAAATTTTATTTCTATTGATAAATTATGTCAAATTTTATTTCTATAGAAAAGTAATGTAAAAAATTTCATTTGCTATTCGAAAATTTTCGTAAAATTTTATTTCTTATATGAAAAGTTTTGTTAAAATTTTATTTTTGTCACATTTTAATTTCTTAAAAAAAATTTTACGCCCATTTTTTTTCTAATAGAAAATTTTGTCAGAAATTTTATTTCTATAAGAAAATGTTTGTCAAAAAATTTCAATTTGCTAATAGAAATTTTTGTCAAAAATTTAATTTCTATAGAACAATTTGTCAAAATTTTTATTTCTAATAGAAAATTTGTCAAAAATTTAATTTCTAAGAAAATTTTGTCAAATTTTTTTTCTAGCAGAAAATTTTGTTCAAAATTTTAATTCTAACACGAAAAATTTTGTCAAACATTTTATTTCTATAGAAAATTTTTGTCCAAAAAATTTTTTTATATAGAAAATTTTTGTCAAAATTTTATTTCTAGTAAGAAAAATCGTCAAAATTTTATTTCCTAATAGAAAATCCTGTCAAAATTTTAGTTCGCATAGAAAATGTTGTCAAAAATTTTAAGTTCTATAAGAAATTTTGTCAACATTTTATTCTATAGAAAGTTCGTCAAAATTTTATTTCTATAGAAAATTTGTTAAAATTTTATTTCTAGTAAATAATTTTGCAAAAATTTTATTTCTATAGAAAATTTGTCAAATTTTATTTCTATAGAAAATTTTGTCAAAAAATGTTATTTATATAGAAAATTTGGCAACATTTTGTTTTTCTAATAGAAAATTTTTTTTTGTCAAATGTTTATTTATTAGAAAATTTTCTCAAAAATTTTTTACTTCTATAAAGAAATTTTGTTCAAAATTTCTATGTCTATAGAAAATTTTGTTAAAATTTTTATTTCTATAGAAAATTTGTCAAATTGTTTATTTATATGAAAAATTTGGCAACATTTTATTTCTATAGAAAATTGTGTCAAAATTTAATGTCTATAGAAAATTTTGTTAAAATTTTACTTCTATAGAAAATTTTGTCAAAATTTTATTTCTATAGAAAATTATGTCAAAAATTTCATTTCTATAGAATATTTTGTTAAAATTTTTATTTCTATAGAAAATTTTGTCAAAACTTTATTTTTGTCAAAATTTTATTTCTTAGAAAATGTTCCCCAATTTTTTTTTTCTATAAAAATTATGTCGAAATTTTATTTCTATAAATAATTTCGTTCAAAATTTTATTTCTAAATAGAAATTGTGTCAAAATTTTTATTTCTATAGAAAAGTATGTCATAAAATTTCATTCATAAAAAAATTTTGTCAAATTTATTTCTATACGAGAAATTTTGTCAAAAACTTTACTTTTGTCAAAAATTTTATTTTCTTAGAAAATTTAGTAAATTTCTTATCTTGGTTTTGACTAAAAGACTTTATTTTGAGGATTAAACATCTAGGATCAATAAAATTAAAATTAGGATACAGATCTAATTTATGGGAGTTTTACTATCATTTTGGCGACATAATTAATAAAAAAAAGAACTCATGGTGAAACAAATTGCTGCTAAATATCCAATTAATAACAGATTACTTCCAAGTAAAAAAATGTTTCCTTTAATTCGCAAGAAAATTTTAAACGGCAATTTATGTTTATATCCTCAAAATAAGTGTCTTAGTCAAACCCAAGAAATTAAGAATTTTCTAAAATTTTCTAAGAAATAAAATTTTGAGCAAAGTAAAGTTTTGACAAAATTTCTATAGAAATTAAAAATTTGACAAAATTTTTTTTATGAATGAAATTTTTGACATTTTTACTTTTGCTATAGAAATAAAAATTTTGAGCACCAATTTTCTATAGAAAATAAAAATTTTGGAACGAAATTAAATTTATAGAAAATAAAATTTGCGACATAAAATTTTTTATAGAAAAAAAAATTGGGAAGCATTTTCTAAAGAATAAATTTTGACAAAAAATAAAGTTTGACAAAATTTTCTAATAGAAATAAAATTTTAACAAATATTCTATTAGAAATGAAATTTTGACAATAATTTTCTATAGAAATAAAATTTTGACATAAATTTTCTATAGAAGTAAAATTTTAAACAAATTTTCTATTAGACATTAAAATTTTTGAGCAGCAATTTCTATAGAAATAAGAATGTTTGCCAGAATTTTCTATATAAATAACAATTTGACAAAATTTTCTATAGAAATAAAATTTTAACAGATTTTCTATAGAACATAAAATTTTGCAAATTTTCTATAGAAGTAAAATTTTTGAGAAAATTTCTATAGTAAATAAACATTTTGAAAAATTTTCTATAGAAACAAAATGTTGGCCAAAATTTTCTATATAAAATAAGCATTTTGACAAAATTTTCTTAGAAATAACAATTTTGACAAATTTTTTCTAATAGAAATAAAATTTTGACAAAATTATTTATAGAAATAAAATTTAACAAATTTTCTATAGAAATAAAAATTTTGAGCGAACTTTTCTATAGCAATAAATGTTGAGCAAAATTTCTATAGAACTAAAATTTTGACAACATTTTCTATGGAACTAAAATTTTTGACAGATTTTCTATAGAAATAATTTTGACGATTTTTCTATTAGAAATAAAAATTTTGACAAAATTTTCTATAAGAAAAAAATTTTTGACAAAATTTTCTATAGAAATAAATGTTGACTAAAATTTTCTGTAGAAATAAAATTTTGACAAAATTTTCTGTAGAAAGAAAAAATTTGACAAAATTTCTTAGAATTAAATTTTGACAAATTTCTATAGAAATAAAAATTTTGACAAATGTTCTATAGAAATTAAATTTGACAAATTTTCATAGAATGAAATTTTTGAACAACTTTTCCTATAGAAATTAAAATTTTTGACAAAATTTGCCTATAGAAGAAAAAATTGGGTAAAATTTTTTAAGAAATAAAAGTTGACAAAAATAAAATTTTAACAAAATTTTCTATAGAAATAAAATTTTTACAAATTTTCAATAGAAAATGAAATTTTTTAGCAGATACTTTTCTAAAAAAATAGAAAATAAATTTTGACATATTTCCAAATAGAAATAAAATTTGGACAAAATTCTTTCTATAAGAAATAAAATTTTGACAAAACTTGTTTATAAAAATAAAATTTTGACAAAAATTTGGCTTATAGAAAAAGAATTGAAGAAAATTTTTCTAAGAAATAAAAATTTTGATCAAGAAGTATAAGTTTGACAAATTTTCTATAGAAATAAAATTTTGACAAAATTTCTTAGAAATGAATTTTTGACATCTTTTCTATTAAGAAAAAAAAAAAAAAAAAAAAAAAAGAAATAAAATGTTGATATAATTTTCTATACAAATAAAATTTTTGAGCAAAATTTCTATATAATACATTTGATAAAATTTTGACGAAATTAAGTTTATAGAATAAAATGTTGACATAATTTTTTATAGACAAAAAAATGGGGAAAATTTTCTAAGAAATAAAATTTTGACAAAAATAAAGTTTTGACAAAATTTTCCATAGAAATAAAATTTTAACAAAAGCTTCTAAATAGAAATAAAATTTTGACCAAAATTTTGCTATAGAATAAATTTTGACAAATTTTCTATAGAATAAAATTTTAAACAAAAATTTTCCTATAGACATAAAATTTTGACAATAATTTTCTATAGCATAAAAATTTTTGACAAAATTTTCTATAGACATAAAATTTTGACAAAAAATTTTATGAAATGAAATTTTTTGACATACTTTTCTATAGAAATAAAAGTTTTAACATTTTCTATAGAATAAAATTTTGACGAAATTATTTATAGAAATAAAATTTTGACATAATTTTTATAGAAAAAATATTGGGGAACATTTTTAAGAAATAAAATTTTGACACAAAAAAATTTTTGACAAAAATTTCATAGAAATAAATTTTAACAAGAACTTTCTATATGAAATAAATTTTGACAGAATTTTCTATATAAATAACATTTTTGACAAAATTTTCTAATAGAAATAAAATTTAACAAAAATTTTTCTAATAGACATAAAAGTTGTTGACAATAATTTTCTATAGAAAAATTTTTGAGAAAATTTTCTATAGAATAAAGTTTTTGACAAATTTTTGCTATAGAAACAAAATGTCTGGCCAAATTTTCTATATAAATAACATTCTTGATCAAAAATTTTCTATTAGAAATAAATTTTGACAAATTTTCTGATAGAATAAAATTTTGACAAATTTTATAGAAGATAAAATGTTGACATAATTTCTATAGAAATAACTTTTACAAAATTTTCTATAGAAATAAATTTTGACAAAATTTCTATAGAAAAAAAATTTTTTGAGCAAAATTTTCTTATAGAAAAATAAAATTTTTGACAAAAAAATTTCTAATAGAAATAAAATGTTGCCAAATTGTTCTAATTAAATAACATTTTGACAAAATTTTCTATAGAAATAAAATTTGTACATAATTTTCCTATAGAAATAAAATTTTTGACAAAATTTTCTATAGAAATAAGTTTTGAAACATTTTCTATAGAATACAATTTTGTAGAAATAAAACATTAATATAATATTCAATAGAAATAAAATTTGGACAAAATTATTTATAGAAATAAAATCTTGACAAAATTATTTATAGAAATAAAATTTTAAGAAAATTTTTCTATAGAAATAAAAATTTTTGACGAACTTTATATAGAAATAAAATTTGAAACAAATTTTCTATAGATACTAAAATTTTGACAAAAATTTTCTAGTGGAACTAAATTTGACAGATTTGCTTAGAAGTAAAATTTGACCGATTTTCTATAAATAAAATTTTGACAAAATTTTCTATAGAAATAAAATTTTGACAAAATTTTCTATAGAAATAAAATGTTGACAAAGTTTTCTGTAGAAATAAAATTTTGACAAAATTTTCTGTAGAAAACAAAATTTGATCAAAATTTTCTTAGAAATTAATTTTGAACAAATTTTCTATAGAAAATAAATTTTGACAAATTTTCTATAAGAATTAAATTTTGAGCAAAAATTTTCATAGAAAAAAATTGGGTAAAATTTTTTAAAGAAAATAAAAATGTTGACAAAAATAAGAATTAACAAAATTCTTCTTATAGAAATAAAATTTTTAGCAAAAATTTTCAATAGAAATGAAATTTTGACGATACTTTTCTATAAGAAATAAACAATTTTGACATAATTTTCAACAAGAAAATAAAATTTTTGACAAAAAAAATTTTCTAGCAGAAATATAAATTTTGGTTTCAGCTTAAAACCATAACATTGACTAAACTACAATTGTAGGTTAACCAACAGAGGAAAAGAATGTTTGTCAAATTTATTTGGGCGAAAAGCCCTATAGACCTGGCAAGATGGGTTGGATGGACGCACGTTTCCGGATTACCACATTCCTCATCAGCATCCCTCTACTTGGCAGGCAAAACTATCAACGCAATTATCAGAATAAATTCGGCAGTTTTATTAACCGCTCAACAAAAACCTCACTTGAACCCTCCGAAAAAAGGTTTTACATGATAGCCGGCTATGCCGATAAATTCGAAACAAACATATCTCTTTTCCTATGCACTGTCAAATCATGCGATTTGAAAATGTCACATGAGCTGGGTTTGATTTTGAGCAGTGCCTCTCTTCTTTTTCCATGTTGTTTTGTTTTTGTTATTGTTGGTTTTTGTTCTTTTAGGCAATTGTTGTTGTTCAGTGTGGTTTTTTGGTTGGGTTTAATAAGACTGCCTGAATTTAATTCTGATATTGTTGAATGCTTTTGCTGCAGAGTAGAGGATGCTGATGAGGAATGTTGGTAATTCCGAAAAACGTGCGTCCATTCAACCATCTGCAGTCTATAGGCTTTGGCCCCAAAATAAATTTGACAAACATTCTTTTCCTCTGTTGGTTAAGCTACTCTGTAGTTTTAGTCATGTATGGTTTTAAGCTGAAATAAAAAACAAACAACAATGCTTAAAGAACAAAACCACAATAACAAAAGCA
>PGFW01076033.1:0-15965 GCA_003123925.1 Haematobia irritans | reverse complement strand
CTTCCATATATATTTTTCGTCCGGATATGGACTTATATGCGCCCCAGAAGCCTTGAGCTTTTGGCCCAATTTGGTTTTTGAAAATTCGCACTAGGAGTACCAATTAGTAATTATAGTCATTGTGTGCCAAATTTGTATTGTAAATCGGTTTCAGATTTAGATATAGCCTCCCATATATAGTTTTTTTCTTATTTCGACAAAAATGGTCAAAATACCTAAACATTTTACTTGGTTAAATCGCCACTGCTTAGCTCGAAAGTTGTATAAAAATATACTAATTTTTCTAAACTGTCTATATGCCATATAATATCGAGCGAATAAATTCATAAATAAACTTTTGCGAAGTTTCCAATTAAAAAAAAAATTGCCTTTCAAGATTTTTAAATGTTTCTATAAAAGTGGTACAGGGCTTTTAAAAATTTGAAAAACAAAATACTATAGAAAAGATTCAAAACGTTAACTTTTTTCTAAATTTTGTTTATCGACTTTCATATTATCACACGATCATGAGCTCATCGTTAGAACGTATGGACTTATATGATCTAGAAGTTCTGCTTATAATTTCCTAATGAACTAGTATCCATATTACTTGCTGTACTCCTCTTCGTTACAAAGGGCTTCGAAAATCGTTTATCAATAGTTAATATGCATGCCGCCGTACTAAATTAGTGCTTTCACAAACCACAACATATACACATTTCTATAGAATTTATAATATTTCCTTTACTATTGCTATTATACAAGAATTTTTTTTTCGATTCGTATGCTTGGGTCATTCCCTCCAATCTTAGTAAAAACACAATAAACATCTGCCACCATTGCAGATGTGACCGCCATGGCCAATTGATAGCGGATATTCGCAACGCCCATCCTACAGCACTCCTCCATTTTTACTTTGCATTAAGCGAAGACAAAAGAAAATTTAGTTAGGGCTTTTTAAAAGTCTATTCGAAATTTTGTCTATTAATTATTTGCTTTTTACGTCGTATGATGGTCAGCGCGGCACATCCTTCAAACGCGAATCAATGAGACCCAGTAAAACAATTTGATAGAATTTACAACACAAGCCAATATCAACTTCATCTTACTCAGCGAAGATTCTAAACCAACTAGATCGCCATTTTAAACTCTCAAAACTATGAAGCAAATGATATTAAGTTCCACTTATTCAATATCATATAACCAAGGAACAAACGCCGCCAATTTTAAGATATTTGAAATTTTCGCTTACGCTTGCTAATGAATTGTGTTAATGGAAGATTGTTTCTCCATTTTAAACTCCACACGCCATGCCTAACTTGTAAACTGTACTATAAGAAAAACAGGAAATATATTTTTTACCCCCATATTCGAATAACCCTGAGTTGCTAAAATCTAGAAATTGTTATTCTTTAAGTTGCGTTTGGAGAAAGATGACATGATTACGAATCCGTGCAAAGCGGATTTGTGTCTCACTTAGACCCAAGTTGGCCCATAGGCGGTTCCTCAAAATTTCTCATTCTATCTTTCTTCTTTGTGTCTTTTCCACCCCCCCCCCAGGCGTTATTCACATAATATGGTATAATGTCCTTCAAATATGGCCTTTATGTCCTTCACAGAACCAACGTGGTTTCAATGGTTAGGTTTAGGCTTAGGTTATGTGGCAGCCCTATGTATCAGACTCACTTAGACTATTCAGTCCATTGTAGACCTACCACATGCGCGTGAACCTTCTCCTCTTATCACTGAGTGCTGCCCGGATTCCATGCGTCAGCATTTATTCTTTGATGGTTCGTCATGTTTCGTATTTCCGTCCACTCTCCCAATATCTGCAATCTCATCAACAGCCAATACCTTCAATGTCAAATAGGTCGTTTTTTGAAATCTTATTTAATGCGAGCAAAATCCCCTTGCTCGAGTGTAAAATGGCTTTTAAATTTAAATATTTTCCCATATTTTTGGCAAGCATTGAGCATCGTCCCAGCGTTTTAAATTTTACGTCTAGACATTTTTCCCCTACACATATTTAACAAATTTGAAGGATTTGAGATGCGTTATCGAAAATGCTAGATCTATTGAAGTTGGTTACAAAATTTTTGAAAAAAAAAAAAATTTTTTTTGAAATTAATTGGACGACGAAGCCTTACGTCAAAGCCGACTACAAGCAGCTTCCGGGACAGGAGTTTTTATGCGGCAAAAGGAAGGGAAAGGTAACAGATATTTTCAAGCACATAAAACTGTCAAAGTTCGCAAAGAAATATCTGGTTGGCGAAGCCAACTGTACCTATGGCTTGAAAAGCAGCATTTTCATAGCTTCCGGGACTGTCAACCAAGAAATTTACGTGAAAGAGTGTTTGAATAAACGTCTGCTGCCTTTCCTGAAGAAACACGGTTGTTCCGTACTGTGCTTTGGCCGGATTTGGCATATCTTGCCATTACGGTAAAAAAGGCCATGGAGTGGTACGCCGCCAACAACGTGCAGGTGGTGCCCAAGGACAAAAGAACCCTCCAACACGCCAGAGCTCCGCCCAATTGAGAAATACTGGGCTATTGTCAAGCGGAACCTAAAGAAGACCAAAAAAACTGCTAAGGACGAGCGCCAGTTCAAGGAAACTGGTCTTGTCTGCGGCGAAGAAGGTGGACAAGGTGGCTGTACAAAATCTGATGCAGAGGTGTCAAGCGTGAGCGCCGGCAATTCGGATTCTGGAAAAGCGAAAGCCTGACTTGAATATTTTTCCTGAATTTTATTACTAATTGAACTTGAAAAAAATTAATTTTGATTGATTTTTAAAATAAACGATTTCACCGATTTACACGCGTTTTCCCTTGACCCAATTTTTACCGTATCCACCCTTTAGATCATGCAGAATCGTACGGATTATGTCAGATGAACGTTTTGAATCTTAATCTGTTATATTTCTTAAGAAGTAATATCTATTACGACAATCCCTGGGGGAAAGTCGATTTTCCACTTCATATATCTCGATCATGAACTCATGTAGATCGTTTGAACTTATAGTCAGATCTAGAAGTCTGTCATAGTTCCTAATGAACTTATATCCATATTTTGATTATTGAGTTTTTTAAAAATTCAATATGTCAGTTGAGTTAAAGACGATTTATTTAAATTAAAAATGTTTTTCTCTCTATTTTTAAGGAACATTTGCCTTACTTCAAAAATCTACAACTTGCAACAGAGGACGCAAAATTTCAAGATTTGTGTCCTAATTTAATTAAATTTTTTTTTTTTTTTGAAGCAAGGATTATAAACTTTCTTTTAATTAAAATGTCATTATTTTAAATAATTTTGTCCTTAGCATTGCGTAAATTTCGAGTCCTAAAATTTAAGTTGCATAATCTTCCATATTAGGTCAATATTTTTTTTCAGTGTTGACCAATTCCCTCCAATCTAAAACAACGAAAAGCATCTGCCACCATTTTGATATGCCCGCGATGGCAATATAAAGGGATATGCGCAACTCCCATTACAGCAATCCTCATTCGATCTGCACTAGGAAGATAAAAGAAATTTTTAGTTTGGGTTTTAAATTGCCAATTTTAATGTTGTCTATTAATAATCATTATACCTGTTGACGGTCACCAACGCATCCTTCGACGGAATGCATGAGACCCATAAAAACAATTTGAAGAATTATAACACAAACCAATATCAACTTCATCTTCTAATCAAACGAAGAATCTAACCAACTAAATCGCCATATATACTCTCAAACTATGATGCATTGATCTAAAGATCAAGTATCATAAAACCAAGACAAACGCGACACTTTAAGATATTTGAAATTCGTTACGCTTGCAAATAATGCTAATGATGGGAGATGAAAATTGTTTCTCTCGTTTTTAAATCCACGCTATGGCTAACTTGGAAACGTACAAGAAAAAATAATATATCTTTTTACCCTCCATTATTCGAATAAGTCCGAGAAGTAAAATCTGACATGAATCCGTTCAAAGCGGATTTGTGTCTACTGAGGTCATAGTTGGTCCATTGCGATTCTTAAACTTTCTACTATTTTTCTTCTCGTGTCTAGTTCACATCATGGTATAATGTCCTTCAGATCTCTATGTCCTGCACCAGAGGTCACCGTGGTGCAATGGTTAGCATTTATATCTTGTATCGTCATGTTTCTTATTTCCGTCCACCTTCCAATATCTGCAATCTCATCGCAGCAACCCTTCAAATTTGAAGAGAAAAATTTTTACTTTAATTGCGAGCAAAACCCAATTTTGCTGAGCTTGCCGTTAAAAGGGCTTACATAAAATATTTCCATATTATATTTTTGTCAAAAACATTGAGATCGTCCCCATGATCTTAAATAGGTTTAGCCAGAATTTGTCAGAATATAAAAAATGTATAATCTATAACAGTGTACCGCATGTGTATGCGATATTCCTCCCACAAAGAAAATGTTCACATATTTATCATTGCATCCAATTGATAGCGCTTTGAGCACGCATATATGAAATGCAAACTACCGTAACTTTCTAATTTTAGAAATAGACATTGATCACAATAATCTGGCGAGTACTTTTCTTTCCATACTAACCTTTCATGACCATCATGATACACTAGGATGTAGCCAGCAGGACATCGTTCGTCCTTAATCCTGCCTTATCAGTCATTTTTAGACTAATAGCCATTGCGATACACCCTATGGAACGTATTCGCTATTTGTCGACTCTTCTAATTAATTGCAGGCATTCATGAAACTCTTCCATGCATAGAATAACGTAATAATGGGCAAAACCGCTAACAGACTAGACCTAAGCTCTAGTGTTAGCTGGCCGGACCTTCTAAATGAAAACGAATATATATTCGCTACAAATAACTTAATACAATTAAATAGTTAAGGCTTTCTGGTCTTCGTACATTAAACTGTCAATTCTGTGTACCGGGAGACTTCGTTTCTGTGTACTGCCTGCTTCCCGTATGAAATGGGTGTGTGGCAACCTGAAAATTATTACGCGTCCCCGACGTATCATATGGGTTTTTATATGAGTAAAGTTCTGCTTGTCTCAATCAAGTGTTAGCCTCAATGACTATTAGGTGTTCTACAATTATCATGTAAGTTGAACATGAATGTATTCAACAATCCCGTGAATCGCAATTAGGATTAATATTCCTTTAAAATAAATACATGCTACTTCATACAAAGCTCTTCCATTTCAAAGAAAGCATACCATTGTTCAATGCTATTTTGCAGTACGCCTTCGCAACCATTCCCTCTCAAATCTAAAAAATCGACAGGAGCATCTGCCACCATTTTCATAATGCCCGCCATGCAACTATAATTGGTTACTTCGCCAATCGCCATTACAGCACTCCTCATTTCGATTCTGCATAGGAGAGACAAAAAGAAACATTTTTTAGTTTTGGGTTTTAGAATAGCCAATTAATTTTGTCTATTAATTGTTTCTTACCGGTGATGGCTCATCAGTGCATCCTTCGACGGAATGATAGCTAAAAAATAATTTGAAGAATTATAACATAAATCAATATCAATTCATCTTCAATCAAACGGAGAATCTAGCCAACTAAATTTGCCTTAATATAATCTCAAACTATGAAACATTGATCTAATGATCCATTTTCGATATATGCGACGTGTTACCGTCATTATTTGGATTTGTTACACTCGCAAGTAATGTAATGATGGGTGATGGAAAATGGTTTCTCTCGTTTTTAAGTCCATGCTGTGGCTAACTTGTAAACATACAAGAAATGTATATATATTTTAACCCCATTATTCGAATAAGTCCAAGAAGTAAAATCTGGAAATTGTACCTTTAGGTTAGGTTATGGAAGATGACGTGAGTCCATGCAAAGTGGATTTGTGTCCTCTTATACCATAGTTGGTCTATTGCGTTGCCTCAAACTATCTTCTGTCTTTCTCTTCGTGTCTGTTTCAATCCGGCCGGTATATTCACATCATATGGTATAATGTCCTTCTGATGTGCCTATGTCCTCCGGTTTCACTGCAATGTGGAACGCCGTTCGGACTCGGCTATAAAAAGGAGGTCCCTTGTCATTAGCTTAACATGGAATCGGGGGGAAGCACTAGTTCAATAGAAGAGAGAAGTTCACCATGTGGTATCCACAATGGACTGAATAGTCTAAGTGAGCCTGATACT
Source organism: Haematobia irritans (assembly GCA_003123925.1). Taxonomy (NCBI): domain Eukaryota; kingdom Metazoa; phylum Arthropoda; class Insecta; order Diptera; family Muscidae; genus Haematobia; species Haematobia irritans. The sequence goes on along the minus strand of PGFW01076033.1, from coordinate 9,833 downwards.
CGGGCTGCCACCTAACCTAACCTAACCATTCCCCGCCAGAAGCCTTGATGAAAGCGAGCATACTCAATAAGCCTGAGTTTCACATGTCGGTAATACTTTGAGAGAAGTAAGAGTCCAGTACTTGTTTCTTTTGCAAGATAATACTGGGCACTGGCAAAGAAAATGTAATAAAAATTCCTAGCCTAAGGGTTCAGACACCAACTACAAATATCATCATTCGTTAGACCGATGCTTATCATGTGTTTTCCCATGTATTGTGTCCTCTACTGTGTCCTCTTATGATACGTATTTACAGTCTCAACACCTCTCTTTGCATCGATATTAGTACTTCAGAGTTCCTACTATTATTCTCGTTGCATATCAGTTTCGTTTGCATATTGCCCGCATAAAAAGCCCAACATCTCTTCTATAAGTCGTCATATTTGCCATTGATCCTGTAAATATACAAAGAAAGCGGAGAAAAAACGCCCGAAATTACGTATTTTATGACGTTTGGGCCTTCCTTAGCCTGTGCATCGGCCTCTTCATTTCCTCTTACTCCATAATGTCCAGCTGGTTAATGAGAACCATACGCTCTCTACGATAGCAACTGACTACCTTCAGCCTTATGTTTGTATTGCCCAGGACCTTTACTGTTGTCACCGTAGGAGACACCGTGGTGCAATGGTTAGCATGCCCGCCTTGCATACACAACTCGTTGGGTTCGACTTCCTGCTTCGACTTCCGAACACCAAAAAGTTTTTTACAGCGTGGATGGATATCCCCCTCAGTAATGCTGGTGAACATTTCTGTTAGGTTTCAAAAGCTTCTCTAAGTGGTTTTCACTGCAATGTGAAAGCCCGTTCGGGACTCGGCTATAAAAAGAGCTTGCAATTGAGCTTTAACCATGGGAATCTGGCAGCACTCAGTGATAAGAGAGAAGTATCACCAAGTGTGGTATCACAATGGACTGAATAGTCTAAGTGAGCCTGATACATCGGGCCTGTCACCTAACTAACCTTACTGTTGTCGCTGACGGCCTATCTATTAAGGAATTGCTTGATGATCCGACCCACCTACAGGCACTACAGGGACAGCCTCCATAGAGGCTAGACGTCTGGCTAGCCTTCGCCACTAGGCGAAATTTCTCCGCTTGAAACATGCCGGACATGTCCATCCATTCTTAAAGGATTCCTTAAATCTCCAACTTATATGCGGAGATTCCAAGTACCACCGCTCGACGTAGAATGTTTACCGATTATCCTGATGCAGTATTCCTGGTTGTCTGGCCGAGTCTCCTTTGTTCGCGATAACTGAATGTTAGATCCTCGACTTAAACACTGCCTGTCGACACGATGTATAGCCCCCATATAAACCGATCCCCAGATTTGACCTTCCGGAGCCCCTTGAGAGCAAATTCATCCGATTCGGTTCGAAGATTTTGGTTACGTATTAGTGTAAGTATATGTTATTCAAACCCAAAGCAGAATTGGTTCATATCAGATCCATAATGTATATATAACCCCCATATGAAACCGATCCCCAGATTTAAAACTCCAGGTGCCTTCTTGGAGGAGCAAATTTTCATCCAAGTCAGTTGAAATTTGATACATTGTGCTAGTATATGGTCGTTTAACAACCACTGCCTAACTAGGTCCATATTCGGTCTATAGTTATATATAGCCCTTCAGAATAAATCGATCCCCAATCACACAAAATTGGTCCATATTAAGTTCATAATTATAAGTTAGTTCGATGTGATTCAGTCCATTGGCGATACCCACAGTGTTGAACTTCTCTCTTGTCACTGAGTGCTGTCCGATTCTATGTTAAGCTTCAAGCCGAGTCCGAACGGCGTTCCACATTGCAGTGAAACCACTTAGAGAAGCTTTGAACCCCTCAGAAATGTCACCAGCATTACTGAGGTGGGATAATCCACCGCTGAAAAACTTTTTGGTGTTCGGTCGAAGCAGGAATCGAACACGCGACCTTGTGTATGCAAGGCGGGCATGCTAACCATTGCCCACGCGGTCTGCTCCATATATACCAGTATTGTACTAACTCACAAATTTTTATGAAAACAATGTTAAGAAGTTTTAGATACTACAACCCACGCTAATTCGGATTGTGGCATGACAGTCTTTCGTAGCAGTTTCTACGCAATTCATTTGCGTGAGAGCGTACATTAAGATTCGGCCTGCGAACTTTACGGGCCGCATATATGTCTACTTGTTTTGTTTTCTGAGAATTCTTCCGAAATTACTGGAATTAACCTTTATTTTTTGAAGTTTTGTTATTGTATGTACGTTTGATTAAACGTCGTCGGATCCCTAAGAGCGAGCATAAGTCACCGCCTGAAGACTTTTTGGTGTTTCGGTTTTCGACCTCCACTTCAAGGGCGGGCACATGTAAATTTAGCACCAAAGGTGTCTTCACAGTTCGCTGGATAATAAAGCAAATAATTTTTTAAACAAAACAATTGGTCTGTGTTATTGATGTAATAAGCTAAAATACAAATAATCATATATTTTTCCAACAGGATGGCAATATGATTGTGTCACTGTACGGATAGAGAATCACTACCGAATAGAATAGGGCATATAGAAGACAGAGAGACATTTGTCTAACAAAAAATTGGAAAATCGAATGAAGACAAACAATATTGTTTTAATGTGCGTTAAGTTAAAAAGGCCACAACTGCTGACAAGCAACAAATCTACCGCGAATCATTTTAAAAACTTAAAAAAATTAGCTACGTTAAGTCGTGGAACAAAATCATTGCGAAGAAAAACTCCACTTCAGGACGCCATGGAAAAAATATTGTTTTCAATAATTGATTAATGTGACTAGTTACAACTCTTCGTTTTTTAGATCCTCTGGTCATAATAGGGTGATGGTACAATTATAGCTGTTACCAACGCGAAATTTTATATACGATACCGTAAATATTTATTCAGGATCACCATCATTTTTCCACCAGATGGCTTTATTTTTAGGTATTTCGCATTGTATGAATCCGATTGTATTCCTCATAACATACACAATCCTAATACGCTTATTGGATACGACGAATGAAGAGTGATATTATTAAAGCTATTGAAAAGAAAATGCCAGATACCACAATCTCCTAGAAAGAGTGCATTGCATTCTAAAAATGCTTCTCTGACTGTTTGACGTTTGGCTTTTCAATTTCCTTAGAAACTACAGTAAACTCGAAACACAAGAACATTACAAACAGAGCCAACCAGCTACATAAAATGTAATAACTTAGGGTTTTCGTTGAGCCATACATTAATTGCCATTATTGTAGGCGTAACAAATTTTCCGATAACCCAGAATCACACATCTAGCTTTTCTATACGTGATCTCTAATAATGGCTCATACTTAAGTGGACTATTATAACATGCAATTGTTTATCAGAATATCATCAGTTTTCGGATGAAGTTCATTATAATTTTTTGCTATATTGTTCCAAATTGATCATTCGCGTTTCTCGTGATTGCACAATAAACGGTAAGTTAGTAACAAAAATAAATCTTTAACAAAATGATTGCGCACTTTCGACACAAAAAAAAAATAATAAATCGTTTATCTTTATAGGTGCTAATCCACTGACGAGTGTTGTCAGGTTCCACTTCGCAGAACCGATTATTTAAGACTATTTTGTTTCGCTCGCACAAAGAGTCTGCTAACATGTATCTATATAAGTGGATAATAATATGCGAAATATTTCATGATGAAAATTAAAAAACAAAAAAAAACATATTGGTAAAAAACTAATAAAGTACAATAAATTCCATCATTTAAAATTTATTGTGAGATCTGATTCATTTAAATATACCTCTTGATTCTTATGGTCATGTATACTTTCCAAATTTATTATCTAACGATCAACGATAGTCTATTTACATTTGATCTATATACAGGGCACTGCTTCCCCACAACTAAATGGGAGTTGCCACAATAGGTAGATTTCGAGCCAACCACAAGGTAGATTTTTTATTGTTCTTGATAGATGCATATTTTTGCAGTTTTTCATTGTCACTCCCTTAAACTTATTACATGAAACATAAAAATTTTACACAAAATTTTCTATAGAAATAAAATTTTGCCAAAAGTTTCTATAGAAACAAATATTTTGACAAAATTTTCTCTAAGAAATAAATTGCAAAATTATAAATCTTGACACAAATTTCTTATTTCACAATTTTAATGAAATAAAACTTTGGACAAAATTCTTTCTCTAAAACCTACAATTTTTGGACTAAATTTTCTGTCGGGAATACCACTTTTGACAAAATTTTCTTTAAAACGATTAATACAATTTTTGACAAAATTTTCTCTCTGAACTATTGACTAAATTTTGCACAATGTGTATGTGTAATTGCCAATAATAATTTTGACAATTATTTTCTACAGACATAAATTTAGACAAAATTTTCTATGGAATAAAATTTGGCAAAATTTTCTATAAATACAACGGCATTCATAAAATAATTTGTTTGACAAATTTTCTATAAAATGAAAATTTGACCAAAAGTTTCTGGAATATATAAATCAAGAAAAATTTTGACAAAATTTTCTATAAAAATAAAATGTTTGACAAAAATTTTCATATGAATATAAATATTTGATAAAATTTTCTATATAAATAAAATTTTGACAAATTTTTCATATATAGATCAGTTTAGTGCAAATTACTAGATAAGTAAAATTTTGACAAAATTTTCGTATTCAAAATAAAACTTTTCGAAAAATTTTCCATACAGAAATCAAAATTTTTTGATTTCATGAACTCTCTTTGAATTTCTATAGAAATAAACTTTTGACAAACATTTTCTACTGAATTAAATCTTTAGACTATACTTTCTATAGGAAATAAAATTTTGACAAAAATTTCGAATAGAAATAAAATTGTAACGAAATTTTTCTATGTAAGCTAAATTTTGCCCAAAAAATCTTTACTCTAAACCTAAATTTTTTGACTAAATTTTCTGTGGGAATACAATTTGACAAAAATTTTTCTGCTAAAAACTAAAATTTTTTGCCTAAATTTTCTGTGTGTGTTGTAAAATTTTAACAAAACTTTTTCATATGCCAATATAAATTTTGAACAATATTTTCTACAGAAATAAATTTTAGACAAACATTTTTCTATAGATAACAAAATTTGGGAAAATTTTCTGATGGAATAAAAAATTGCTGACAAAATTTTATATAATAATGAAATTTTTGACAAAATTTTGTAAACAAATAAAATTTTGACAAAATTTTCTATACCAGTTAAAATTTTGTCAAAACCCTTTTTTTATTAGAAATAAAATTTTGACCCAAAATTTTCTATGGGGCATTAATTTTGACAAAATTTTCTATGCGGAATTAAAATTTGACTAAATTTTCTATGTGGAATTAAATTCTTAATACTAAATTTTTCTATTAGGAATAAAATTTTGACAAAATTTTCTATAGAAATAAAATGTTTTGACAAAATTTTATTATAATAATAAAATTTGACAATAATTTTCTTATTATAAATAAAATTTTGACAAATTTTATATATAAGCTAGGTTAGTGGACAGCCCGATGATCGAGGCTCACCTTAGACTATTCCAGTCCATTGTGATACCACATTTGGTGAACTTCTCTCTATCGCTGAGTGCTGGCGACCGATTCCATGTAAGCTCAATGACTAAGGGACTCTTTTTATAAGCTTGAGTGAGATTGCCAAATTGTTAGTGAACCACTTAGAGAAAGCTTTTGAAACCCACAGAATAGTCACCAGCATTACTGACGGTGGGAATAATCCACCCCTGAAAACTTTTTGGTGTTCGGTCGAAGCAGGTAATCTAAACCCACGACCTTGTGTAGCGCAAGCAGGCATGCTACCATTGCACCATTGATGGCTCCCAGATTTTTCTATATAAATAAAAATTTGACAAAATTTTCTTTAGATAATAAAATTTTGGCAAAATTTTCTATAGAAATAAAATTTTGACAAAATTTTTCTATGTGAATTAAATTTTGTTTTGTTTGTTTTTTATTTCAGCTTAAAAAACCATAACATTGTACGTAAACTACAGAGTAGGCTTAACCAACAGAGGAAAAAGAATGTTTTGTCAAAATTTATTGGGCGAAAAGCCCTATAGAACTGCAAGATGGTTGGATGCGCAGGCGTTTCGCGAATTACCACATTCCTCATCAGCATTCCTCTACTTGCAGCAAAAACTATCAATCATATTGTCAGATAAATTCAGGCAGTTTATTAAACCCAACAAAAACCACACTTGAACCCTCCGTGAAAAAAGGTTTTACACTGCTCTGTTGCGTTAAGCTTACTCTTGTAGTTTTAGTCAATGTATGGTTTTAAGCTGAAATAAAAAAAACAACAACAATGCTTAAAGAACAAAACCAACAATTACAAAACAAACAAATGGCAAAAATGCAAGAGAGGCACGCTGCAAAATAAACCAACAGCCATGTGAATTCAAATTCGATGATTTGACAGTGGGCATTAGGAAAAGAGATATGTTTGTTTTTTCGAATTTATTTCGGCCAAAAGCCGGCTATCAATATAAAAACCTTTTTTTCGGAGAGTTCAAGTGTGGTTTTCGTTGGGTTTAATAAACTGCCTGAATTTATTCTGATAATTGGTGATAGTTTTTGCCTGCAAGTAGAGGATTGCTGATGAGAATGTGGTATTCCGAAACCGTGCGTCCAGTCCAACCATCTTTGCAGTCTATAGGGCTTTGCCCAAATATAATTTGGACAAACATTCTTTTCCTCTGTTTTGTTAAGCTACTCTTGTAGTTTAGTCAATGTATGGTTTTTAAGCTTGAATATAAAAAACAACAACAATGCTTAAAATGAACAAAACCAACAATAACAAAACAAAACAAATTGGAATTAAATTTGACCAAAACTTTTTCTATAGAAATTACGATGTTGACAAAAAATGTTATATAATTAATAAAATTTTGACAAATTTTCATATAGAAACAAAAATTTTCAATAGAAATAAAATTTTAACGAAATTTTTTTATGTAAGCTAAATTTTGAAAAAAAAAATTTCTCTAAAACTAAAATTTGATCTAAATTTTCTGTTGAATACAAGTTTTGACAAGAATTTTCCCTAAAACTAAATTTTGACTAATTTTCTGTATGTTGTGTAAAATTTTGACAAACTTTTCTATGCCATATAAATTTTTGTCAAAATTTTCTATACAAATTAAAATTTTGGACAAATTTTCTATACAAATAACGATTTTGTCCAAACCTTTTTTTATTAGAGAATAACATTTTGACCAAATTTTCAATAGAAATAAAATTTTAAACGATATTTTCTAGGAGTGTAAGCTATATTTTTTTGACAATTATTTTCTATAGAAATAAATTTGACAAAATTTTCTTATAGAAATAAAATTTGACTAAAATTTCTATTAAGAAATGAAATATTGACAAAAGTTTCTATATTAAGAAATGAAATTGTTGAACAAAGTTTCTTATAGAAATGAATATGTTGATGCAGGAATTTCCTATAGAAATGACAATTTCGGAAAAAAAAAATCCTATAGAAATGAAATTATTGACAAAATTTCCTGTAGAAAATGAAATTTTTGATAAAATGTTTGAATGCCAATTTTTAATAAAATTTCTATTGAAATTAAATTTTGTACCAAATTTCCTATAGAATATGAAATTTTGATAAAATTTCCTATAGAAATGAAATATTGACAAAAATTTCCTATAGAAATGAAATATGACAAAATTTCTTATAGAAAATGAAATGTTGACGAATTTCCATTTAGAAATGAAATTTTCGGGAAAAAAAAATCCTATTAAGAAATTGAAATTTTGACAAAAATTTCCTGTAGATAATGGAAATTTTGACAAAATTTCCTGTTAATGATTTCTATAGGAAAAATGAAAAACTTTAAAAAATGTTAATTTTGATTAAAATTTCAGCTAGAAATGACATTTTGACAAAATTTTCCTGTTAGAAAATAAAAATTTCTGGTAAAATTTCCTATAAAATGAAATTTTTGACAAAATTCCTATAGAAGTAAAAAATTAACTTCACTTCGAAATATGAAAATAATCTCAAGCTTTAATAAAATAAAATCAAATTTATCTAAATGAAAGTTTATTTATTTTTTTATTATTATTTTTTTGTTTTAATATACAGCTTTTCGAATTTCCATCATGAAGACATTGCCATAATTAGCATGATTACGTACGTTTGGCAAATTCGTACAACCTTTTTCTGCAAACTTTTCTTGGTGGATCATACCAATCATAATATACCAAATCACATTTGAATTTTCCACAACAATCGCTTATGGGACTTACACATATAAAGGCCAAAATATTAGGTTTTTCAAAAAAAAAGGTATTAAAGTTTCTGCTAAAATTTAGATTTTTTTAAATTAATCAAACCTACCGGTAGTCCGGTTGCAGTCTTCGCCACCACCGAGAACCAATGAAAACAATTATGAAAAAACTAAAAGCCCACAAAGGTAGTATTAACTTCATTTTGAAAACTGTTGCATAAGATTTGATAAACAAACTCATTTTTCGTATATAACCTTTTTTTGTGGGGGCCTGCTACTTTTCAAAGTATTTGAAATTTTGTTTACGCATGATTTTAATGTTCATGAATCTTCTTACCTGCATAAAATTAGAAAGATGAATGTGCTAATTTTATTTTTTTTTTTATTGCTTTGCCTTTTTTAAATAATAATGAAAAGGCCCAATTGAATTAAGCCAAATGAATCTTTTTGAATGAAGTATAATTTAGATTACAACTAACTCAGTATCTTGGAAACAAAATTTTCATATTCAATCTGATACAATTGAACAATATTTAGTGAAATCTTAAGAATTAAAAAATCCATTGAACAAGTGATTTTTTTAAAATTGATTTATAAAAATCTTTACAACTAGAGAAACGCTCTTTCTATTTTGAATCAGAGTTTGCTAGTATTTTCTTAGGCTGTTGTCCCAAATTTGGAGCGCATTCTGTTCCCAGGAATTTTGAATTTAAAATGAAAACTCCTCAATAAATTTACTAAGTTATTGATAAAATTTCGCGAATTTTGATTTCCTATCGAAAATGAATTTTGACAAAATTTCCAACAGGAATGGAATTTTTGACAAAATTTTCTATGGAAACTGAATAATTTTTGTCAACATTTTCATTTATATCTGACAATTTAGTTTTAAAATTCATTTCAAAAATTCACTTTTAATGTAAATTTTTCGTGCTAATGTGTTTGCGGGCTATAAGAAATTTTCTGTTAGGAATATTTTATTTCTAAAAAAATAAATGCAAAACAAAAACAACTAAGCTAAGGCCCAAACACAAAAAGTAGAATATAATATAAACAAAGTGAAATAAAAATTGGACACAATGTTCTATATTGCAAAAAGTGAAAAAATGGCATCAGAAAGCAGTGGATTTATTAACAGGGCGACAATTAGTTTTAAAAAATTCATTTCAAATTCACTTTAATAGTAAATTTCGTGCCTAATGTGTTTGGGCTATAAGGAAAAAATTTTCTGTTAGGAAAATTTTTATTTCTATGGGAAAAAAAATGCCAAAAACTTTTCTATTAGAAATTCAACTGTTAAACAAAGTTTTCTACACGATTAGCGCTCGATAAACTACTAAAAGTGCATTAATTGAATTTTTTAAACAAAAATGTTTTATATAAATAAAAATTTGGACACAATCGTTTATATGAAAAGGAAAATTGATCAGGAAGACAGTGGATTTTAAACAGGGGCTGCTGCTAATAAACAGTAGTCATCTGATGCCCATTGATGTCATATTGGATTTTTCATTAATCTCTCTCTT
>PGFW01076025.1:0-14825 GCA_003123925.1 Haematobia irritans | reverse complement strand
CACTTGTCAACATTACAATTCAATTTGTGCCATCTACTACATATTTCACTATTTTGAGGCATACAAACTGTGACTATTACCGTGGAATACCAGGCTATGGAATATTAATAAACATTCCCAATGGACGCATTACCAAATACATTTCATTCGATTGAAATGATTGCCTGTTGACAGTCAAGAGAGATATGGCGAATTGCCAAAAACGATTATCAATGATTCAACGAACAATAATCAACTGCAACAATTGTATTTAATGGAATTATCTTTACATTTCATATGAAATAATAACATGAAATCATTATGACTGCCAACAGATGGGATTCCGAGTAATAGACATATATTTAATTTTACGTTTAGTTGGATAACATTGGGTCGTTTTTCCATTTTGTCCATAATGATGGAATTATGTAAAAATTGAAATATTGTTGCAAAATGGTTGGTATATATGGGCATTGTTTAAAAATTTCAATTTTTTTTTTAAGAATTTTAATTATATGTCCATCTTTCTGTGAAAAGCTGAAGGCGATTTCGTTTCTGCGAAAAAATTTTGCCCTAGTGTTACACTATTTATTCTTTTATCCTCTTTCCACGTAACTGATGGAGCGATTGAAAAGTTGTGCTAATTTATAATATTGTGAGGTATCGTAAACCCAAAAGCTTGGTAAAAGTCGTTTAACACCAGATAAATCGGTTTAGATTTTAATCAAGCTACTATATATATATATACATATAATGTATGAATAGCTAAAAGGTATTATATATATTTTGTGTCTCCATGTCGACAGCTGTTCATAACAACACGGCTTTACTTTTTATCTACATTTTTATTAGTTTTTCTCGATAGTTATACTTCACCCTTTCATTATTTAATATTCAAATCGATGTGAAATTTTCTTATCAACTTAGCCCTAATGTTCCATATTTATATTTATAAATAAAGTTACAACGTATAACAGATTTATTACATATTGCAAGCGTTCAATACATTGTCTATGTCGGTTCATCATTTTGATATGGGTACTTATGTACATAATCCCAGTGTTGCTTTATCACAGCAAACAGAGAAGCTCATACCTTTTAAACCCATATGAAATTTCTTAGTAAAAGACATATTCTAAATTGGCCAAAGGAAATATTACCACAAAAATATTGTAATCATAAATAGATCATGTAAGCGATGGGAGATTGAGAGAGGGAATAAAAAATTGAAAGAATTTCTAGTTATTACGGGGTGTGGATATAGATGAAAGCATAATCTCTGAGACTAACTACATTCACTCGATATGTCGAAAAGCCTAAGGTCGCACAAGTTTACGTGTCACAAATTTTAAAATAAGCCCCTACTGATAAAAAAAAAACTTGACTTATCCAATGTTTGAAAGGATGAAGATTGAAAAATCGATTCTGTCTTTACAATCCCAACAATACTTAATGAGAGTATTTTTTTATTACATCCACCATAGGGTGGGTATATTAACTTTGTCATTCGTTTGTTACACATCGAAAATATTGCTCTAAAACCCATACTCTGGTCGTCGTGTGAACATTCCTGAGGTTCAGATCCTAAGCATGTCCGTCCGTCTATTGAAATCTACCCTTGAACTTCGAACGAAACAAGCTATCAGACTTTAAAACTTGCCAACAGTAGTTGTGATTGATGTAGGTCGGCGATCGCGTAATTGCACAATACCACTTTTACGTATGCCCATATGTTAAACGGACCCGCCAAATGTGGCTTGCGGATCCTCTAAGAGAGCAACATTTCCATCGATCCGGCGTGAGAATTGGCTACTTGGTGTTAGTATATGGTCTCTAACAACCATGCAAAAAGGTGATGAACATCGCGGTCCATAAATGTATTATATAGCCCCCATATAAACGATCCCCGATTTGCTCGGAGGCCTCTGAGAGAGAGCAAAATCTTCATCCGATCCGGCTGAAATTTATGGTACATGCGTTAGTATATGGTCTCTAACAAACCATGCAAAAAATTGGTCCCACATCCATAATCATAATATATAACCCCAATCATAAACCGATCCCCCCGATTTTGACCTTGCGGGAGCCTCTAAGCACAAAAGCACATTTTCATCCGATCAGCTGAAATTTGGTACATGGTGTCAGCATGATGATCTCTAATTATCCATGCAAAAAATTTGGTCCACAATCGGATCCATAATAACAAGTTCGGCTGATAAGGTCCGCCGTCAAAACAAGCAAAAACACGATTTTTTGTTCAAAATGCGTGTTTATTATTCAACATAGTTTCCCTTCAAGAGCCGATACAGACGATTATAATGACCTTCCAATTCTTTTGGATACCACCTGTCTGCCTCGAAATAGGCCTCACGTTTCGGCGAATCACCCTCTTCATTCGCAGCAATATTTTTTCCCTGCGAGCCATCCTTTTGAAGGTCTGAGAACCAACGAAAAGTCGGCTGGGGGCAGATCTGGAGAACTCGGTGGGTGGAACGAGAGCATCGAAGCCCAATTCCAGAATTTTTGCAATCGTTTCTCAATGACTTGTGGCACGGTGCGTTGTCTTTGTGGAACAACACTTTTTTCATTCTTTCATATGGGGCCGTTTTTCCGCTATTTCCCACCTTCAAACCTCGAATAAACGCCATAATAATAGTCACTGTTGATGCGTTTTTCCTTATCTCAAGATAATCGTATAAAAATTATTTCCATGCTGCATCCCAAAAAACAGAGGCCATACTTTGCCAACGGACTTTGAGTCTTCCCACGCTTCGGAGACTGGATTCACGCGTTCGCTGTCCACTCATTCCGACTGCGATATGGATCAGGACGTGAAAGTGATGGAGCCATGTTTCATCCATTGTCACATATCGACCGGAAAAACTCGGGTGATTACGAGTTAACAGCTGAAAACACCGCTCAGACTCATAAACACGTTGTTGTTTTGTCAAAATGCTGAGGCTCGGCCAGCACCTATTTTGCACAGAGCTTCCGGATATTCCAAGTATGATGAATGATATGACCAACACGATTCCTTTGATATCTTTAAGACTCTTGCTATCTCGCATCAAGCTTCATTTTACGGGTCCCTTAAAAATCATTTTGTAGATTTTTTTTTGAGGTTTTCGTCCTCGGTAACGACCACCTTTCGGGCGTCCACTGCGTTCACCGTCCCTCCGTGCTCATCTTTCACCACGCTTGAAATTTGCATACAATCAATTATTGTTGATTCCCTGGGCAAGTGTCCGGAAACTGCCATTATCACGCCCAAGTTTTGCTTTTCCCCGTATTTTTTCTCTTCAGGAAATCTGTATTTTAATCAAAAACACGGAAATTCCCTTTTTTCCATTTTTTTCACTAATAACAAACAGACTCTCTATGCTCACAAACTTAATGACCTTACAGACGTCAAATTTTTGATACGAATCTCATTTGAGGTTGTACGATATAAAAATAATATGCATTTAATACTAGCGACGCCATCTATATGGTCAGAACGGGGACTTATTAGCCAACCCTGTTATATTGCTCTCTAGAAAACAGACACAAAATTGCGTCCATATATACCATCATATAAATCGATCGCGCTTGATTTGACTTCTAGAGCTTTCATGTCCGATCCGATTTGTTTTCAAAGGGAACTTCCACTTGCATATTATAGGCAACAACCCATGTAGATTGAGTGTAGAATATGGACGCCCACTCTTAGTTAAGGGTATATAAGATGCGACCTGAGCCTCAATTGCCAGCCACGAGAATGAAGCCGCGAGTCGGGCCTTCGAATTTAGCCGCCGCCGACTAGTTTTTGCAGTCAAACCGCCCCGAATAATTATGTCGACTCATCTCGACTCAAAATTAGCCGGCTACATTACATCAAAGATATTGCCGATTTAAATTAGAAAATGTATTAATAATTGTTGTATTTCTTTGTCAAAATGTTTAACATTCACCCAAAAATCCGTGTAGAACTATAATAATTTGGGCAAAAATTTAGATTTGAAAAATTTGAAAATGAAATGTAAATGTGTTGCAAGATTGCATTGTACAAACTAATCTCATTCCTCTCGGATAACAATTATTTTAAATGGCTAAATTGACGCCCGCGAATAACAAATTCCTCCTCATGCGCTTACCGTCAGCCGCCGCCGCCGCGGGTCAAAAAATCTAGTGACAGCCGCCGCCGACAAAAATAGGTCGGCTTCATCCTTCTGTTTGCAGCCTGGTATTCTTATTTTCATGTTATGCAAAAAGAAAAAAAAACACATTTATATTTTCTTTTCCATATAATTCCAATCCAATTTATTTTCTTTATAATTGTCACTTCTTATATATCCTGTTTCAGTCGTTCATGATTATGGAGAAACACCAATTTTCTTCCTTAAATTTCTTGCTTGTTGCGTGTGCTACTAAATCACATATACTCTTATAATTGCCCTTAAGTGAAATGATGACCCAATTACAAAGGGAAATTTATCTACTTCTCACACTTCAGACATTTAAACTAGCGAATATAACCAACATATAGGGGGCATGTGATGGTGTTAAGGCTTTTTCAGTTCAGGCGAGTAATCATGCATGAATCCATAAATCCATGAATACACACACCAGTCAGTTTGATATAAATGATCAAAAGACATTGCCCAATCTCTTGATGAAGTGATATCTTTTATTAAGATTTAATATAATTTATATAATTTAAGCAATTCAATGTCAACACGATTCAAAATATGAACTACCATAATCTTCATTGTGTAGGATGGTCATAATTTCAAGCATAAAACCATATTTATTTATTTAAAATATTTAATTTATTATATGAGACATAAAGTTTTTGATTTAGGTTAACTCATAAATTTAAATTTATTTTTGTTAGTATATACTATTCGATTTTTGTATCCGTTATATAGCACAACAGATTATAATCTCTAATTTCTCTATAGTAGGTTAAGTTTAATATAAAATTCATAATATAGTTTGAGATTATTAGTTTGCGTAGAAAGATGTATGCTGAAGACTGTCGTTCCACAACCAACGACACTTACGACTATTCAGTCCATTTGTAATACCACATTTGGGATGAACTTCTGCTCTTAATCACTTGTGTGCCTTGCCCGATTCATTATGTCAATGACAAGGGACCTCCTGTTTTATAGCCGAGTCGAACGGGCTTTTAAAACCCTCAGAAATGTACCAGCTTACTGAGGTGGGATTAATCCACCGCTGGTGAAAAAACTTTTTGTGTTTCAGTCGAGCAGGAATCAACCGCACGGCCATTCTAACCATTGCATCACGCTTGACTTGAAACAAGTAACAAGTCAACGGGGGCCCGACTATAAGTATTACCATACACCACTTTGTAGATAAATGTTCGGATACCATCTAAGACGTCCTATCAATTTTTGGATGCAAATATAAAGTTTGCGCTCCTAATACAGTATATTTAAATTGAAACGATTTACCCAAGCCTTCTTCTACAAAAAATGTATGAACTAATACTAAAAGTCGACAATGAGGTACAAAATATGGAAAATTTTAAATCTAAATCCATTGTATAAAAGTATAGAATAAAAATTATGGCCATATTTGGCCCAAATTCGGAAGAACATATATATGGAAGGCTTTTTGTTCTAAAATCTGAGCGATTTAACAATAAATTTGTCATACATTGTATCCTTTGTGCAAAATTCAAAATTCGAATGAAAACCTTTGGTGACATGAATCTATTATCGTGCGAAACATATATATATGGGAGATTGCATTTAAATTTGAACCAGATTTTATCAAAGTATTTGACATGCACGCTAGCCTAGCTGGCAAATTCTAGTCTTTCAAGCAATCGGAGTTGAAATTTTTGATATAAATGTGTACATGTGAATCAAAAATCGGGCGAAACAATATATACATGCCGGAGCTAATCTAAATCAGCAAAGATTTTCATCTAAACTTGGTATCATACACAGAAAGAAATTTCACTAAATTTTTTCATGTTAAAGTTCTTAATTGAGTTTTTAAAACAATATGCAATTAAAATTTTATTATTTCATAAATTTTTTAATTTGGACACACAAAAAATGCAATCACAAACAATTTTAATAGCATCAAGTTAATTTTTTAATTGGATACTTGTATTTCTGTGATTGAAGACATTTCAATTAAAAAATTATTGGAATCAATTAATATCGTGATTGAATGCAAACAAGTTTTTTTGTGTGTAGCAAGAATGTTAATTCTTTACTACACACACGTAAATCGGATAAAACCTTTGGGCTTCTGTTGGTCATATGATTGTATATCAGCCGAAACTGATATATGGAAGATACTATCTAATCTAAACGATTTCCTTCAAAATACAAACGCTTCTATTCTGAATCGAAAAACATAACTTGTGCCAAAATCTGAACGTCTTTGGACTAAAAAACTACTCCGCTAAAACTGGGAGTAAAACCTTGGCTTTGTGATCATATGCGCTTATATAATGGCCGAAAAGTTATATATGTCGAGCTATACCTAAATCTAAACGAATTTCTGTTCAAAAATTCTATTCTATCGTATCTGATCCATAAAACAATACTCTGCCAAATTGAAGATCGTTTGGTACTAAACTGCGACCTTTAGACTGGATACAAAAATTGCTCACAGACCAGACACTTGGTCCAAAAGATTTTACCTTCCTTAAGGATTTGTATTGATCCGAGCCAAAGATGCGGCTTTCTTCTAAAATAAAACCTATCTGGCTTTAATGTAGGACCAATAAATTAAAAATTAGGATTACAGATCCCATTAAATTAAATTCGTCATTCTCTCTTTCGTGGTTTATTAATAAAGGTACTCACAGTGCACACCAAGTTGCCAGTTTAAAATCAAAATTAGAACGTTATACTTGAAAGTTGAAAAAATGTTTTCTTAAATTTTAAAAAAAAAAAAAAATTAATCCAAAAGACGATAATCCTCAAAATAAGTCTCGACCTATATTGCAAGGCGTTTTTATCTTAAATCTAAATTTCAATATTCAGTTAATCTTAAGCGACAATTTTTTAAAATCAACAAATATATATATATGATATACTATATATATAAGTACTATAGTAGTAATATATATATATATACTATATCATATATATATATTATATATATATATAATATATATATATATAATATATATATATATATTATATATATATAATATATATATATATATATTATAGTATAGTAATATAATATATATATATTATATATATTATATACTAATATAATATATATATACTATATATATTTATTATATATATATATATATATATATATAATTTGGCGTAGGT
The DNA here is from genome assembly GCA_003123925.1 of Haematobia irritans. NCBI lineage: Eukaryota > Metazoa > Arthropoda > Insecta > Diptera > Muscidae > Haematobia > Haematobia irritans. The sequence goes on along the minus strand of PGFW01076025.1, from coordinate 7,530 downwards.
TACGAGGGCCCTATATTAATTATGACGTAATGAAACACAAATTGGTCATAATTTGTTATTGAGGCATATATTAACACTACGACAACTTCTTTCAAGCAGACAGGGTGAAATTCACTCTTCCAGGCAGTCCCCAGAATCAAAGTGGGAGAGTCGCTTTAGGAGGCAAAATCTAGAAAAGGTCCGATAAAGGTGGCATACGGTCAAAATTTTGTCAATTATACAACTTGAGTTATTTCTTGTCAGTTTTGCATTTAAAAAAACCTGGAACACCCCTCATTTTGAAGGACTTATGTGTAGAATGTTGCTGCCTATTTTGATTTTTGGAATTCACTCTTCAGTTGTCACAATGCTCGTCCAAGCCAAGAAGAGCCTCAGCGTTATCAAAATTTTGCTCGCGCATCGGCGAAAAATCCGAGTACTCGACGCAAAGCTGGCAAATCCGTTAATAAGTTGCCAAATCAAACCGTTACAAATAATAAATTTAAAGTGATTTTGGGCGAACGTTGTCGCACAGCCAGGAAGTCTGGATCGGGTGGGTACAATCGGAAAACCGGAAGACCGCTGAGACGGACAAAAAAAGAGTGCCCGTATTTTCAAGCGAAACCCTCAAAACTCTCTCTCCGATATGCCGCCAAATATAAGCTGGGTGTATCGTCTACAACCGTGATCAGCCAAAAAAAATCAGCCGGAACTATCGACTTTTACAAGAGTAGTGATGCCAAAATCCCGAGTATAAACAAAAAATACGACGACGGCCAAGCGCGAGCATCCCGGGGGGCGTTGTACACGCTATGCTGACGAGATTGGATGGCTGCTGTCTGGTAATGACGACAAACCTAACTCAAAAGCCGGACTTACCGAAGCAGCTTCGCGGTGACATGGAGTTTTATTACGTGCAAAAAAGGAGGGAAAGTAGCGAGATATCTTTCAGCACATAAAAACTTGTCTCAAAAGTTCCCTGCACAAGAAAACGTCTGGTCTGGCAAGCCGAATCGTGTACCTATGGCTTGAAAAAGCAGCATTTTCATTAGCTTCCGGGGACTGTCAACCAAAAATTTAAACGTGAAAGAGTCTTTGAATGTAAAACGTTGCTGCCCCTTCCTTGACCCACCCACGGTTGTTCCTCTTACTGTTTGGCCGGTATTTGGCATCTTGCCATTTACGGTAAAAAGCCATGGCAGGGTTACGCGCCAACAACGTGCAAGGTGTTCCAAGGCAAGAACCCTCCAACACGCAGAGCTCCGCCCCAATTGAGAAATAATGGAGCTATTGTTCAAGGCGGAAAACCTAAGACACCAAAAAAACTGCCTAAGGGCGGAGCAGTCAGTTAAGGCAAACTGGCTTTCTGCGCGCGAAGAAGGGTGACAAGGTGGATGTACAAAATATCTGATGGCAGGTGCCAAGCGTGAGGCCCCGGCAATTCGGATTTGGAAAAAGCGAAAGCCTACTGAATTTTTTCCTGAATTTCTATACTTAATTGAACTTGAAAAAGAAATTTAATTTGATTTTTTAAATTAAACGATTTCAACAAATTTACTACGCAGTTTCCCTTGACCAAATTTTGACCGTATGCACCCTTTAATGCCACTGTTGTTACTAACGAATAACTGTTTCATTTCAACGGCATTAGAAGCGTACGGACCATAAGAATTTGTACCGACCCTGAATATATGATAATTTATAGGGAACTGAGATCAAATATTTTGCTGTGGGACAAATTGAAATTAACAAAGTTAGTATACTCCCCATAAGACCTCCAGATTTTTGTTTTAAACGTCCTTCAGTTCTACCTTTCATGGCATTTCCTAATTGATAATATGTGACATTTGCTGTTATACGTAACCTATAACTGACTTTATTCAATTCCACCATGAACTTCTCATCATACATGCAAGTATGGGAAAGACTTTGGTAGTTTTTTTTGTCGTTTGTCATTTTATGAAAAATATGAAAATGCATTAATTTTCGTTACGAAGATGTTGTGCTGCCTGTGTTGTTGGTTTTTTTCTTTTTTTTGATGTTCAAAGTTCTTTTATGTAGTAATAAAGTTTATATGTTCTTTCCTTAGATTTATATGGGAATATCTGTAGAAAGAAACAATCTAACAAAAGTATAACAATAAAATTTTCCTTGTTTTGCTTTTCAGAAACAGTTTCTGCCCCCAAGAGTTCAATAGTGCTAAAAGTAGTCGGAACTTTATTCAATCCTTGCTGAGGATAAATTTCAATGTAATCATTAGAGATATAAAGCAATAGCTTTTAAGATTAAGACATAATACGCAGATAAGAGAAAATTTTTGTATTTTTTTCTGTGAATGTTTAATGAAGAAAAATATGTCAAGTTAAAATAAAAACTATTTTCCTTGAAATTATAATTTTCTCAAAATATGCGGCGGGTCATAAATATGGTGAACATTATCTCTACGAATGTGAGCAGTAAACGTATTCTGTTCCAAGCTGCATTCCATATTCGAGCCGAACCCAAAAGACAAACTCCGTTCATGAATTGTTAAAAGGACATCGCTTCGTTGGTTGGTATTGCTATCAAAATAATTTAAGACCAAATCTTTAGTAACTGTTCAAAGCTTTTTTTCTCAGTGTAGTATAGCTTTTAATCAAGGCTACCACTCCATCTTCAAATGCTTATAGAATATGAATTTTTGAATTATAATCAAGCAATCATCGTTTATAAGTTGATTCCTATTGCATTTCCATTAATCTATTTTAAGCTTTTCATTCATTGAATTTGTATGAAAGATTGCTAACTAACAGTTTTTCGATATTGTGCAATACTTGAGTGAATCCTGAAATTTCTGTGCTCCACAATGTTATTTGATGTAATTACTTTGCTATTTGGACATCATATCTCACATGGCATATAAATTCAAAAAAATTCTGTTAAGTGTTATAAAATAGGACACCTTAAAAGCGCGGCGAGACAAATAGATTTAAAAAGTAATATTATGGTAATGAAGACCATAGATCATTTCATCTACAGTAAATAATTGAACTCAATTATGGAACTGCACAAAAATTACTAGCTTCTTATAAGAAGGCAATAGATTTGATTTAAACAAGTTCTGGAATTGTATTTTCACCCAAGAAGTTTTTCAATATAGTCAAGTTTTATTTTAATGTTTTTTTACTTTATTTTTCGAACAAACAAAAACTTAAACCACCTTGCTTTGATTCCAATGCTGTTTAATCTACATAAAATTTTCCAGTAAATATGAAAAACTCGGCGTAAATTGAAATTAATTTACCCAAAGCAATTTTGAAATTAAATTTTCTTTACTTCTACTTGAGGGTGTGGTTGGTTACCTATCGTATTGTTAACCTATAATCCCAAGGCCATATATAAAAGCTTCTAAAAATGAATGCGAAAAACATCAAGACTAAATATCGTATATATTTTAGAAAGAGCTACCTATTACGTTCGTTCGTTGTGCTTTTGTTTGTTCAATGTACATTTAAATGTGAAACTATAAGATATCAAGGATTAGAGGACTGAAAGGGAAGATTCTTTGTTTGTATTTATTTACGTTGCATGCCTGCTGATGAATTTTTTTTTGGTTTAATAAAAAAAAATATTCTGTTTCAATAATTAAAAGATTCATCGTACACTGTGCAAACAAATAAGCAACATAGATTCTATATAAAAATCCCGGTGGTCAAACTCATTCTCTATCTCTCCATCTACATGAAAAAATTTGTTTTTTCTAATATTTCTTTTACTACTCCGATGTTGATTCACCGAAGACCTATTATCAAATTGCGCCAAGAACACAATACATGAGTTTATGACAAATTACCTACTCACCACTGACAAACAAATTGCTGTGAGCATATAGACTATAGAAGATGAATTTCTCTCACTACCAAAGTTTCTTGAGTTCTTTAAATGATAAAAAAGCTTCACAATATCAGACAACTATTAATTTGGAAGCATTTTGCATATTTCATTTACAAGATTATTTGTTATCTAATTAAAAACATTGTTCAACATTTTTGTTATAATTTGCAACGATTTTTTTAATTGGAACAGATTACCTGTTCGTTTTACTAGTTTTATCCTAGAACAAAGGAGAATTTGAACATTTGCCACGAATGACCGAAAAGTTGGACTTAAGGTCAAGGGAATTAAGGCGTTCAGATCGCCAATATCGCCATTCCTTCACGACCCACCTTTACTCTAATAATTCATTTATAAATAATATAAATTTGGTTTAAAGGTTGCCTTTAAAAGTATTCCTCATCTTTTAATCAAATATTACATCAAGAAGATATAAACTTTATACGTTTTATTACTGATTAATTTTCGTTTTGGAGGATTTAAGTCGAACTTAATACCACCTACCGAGTAATAGAGATGACCACTTCCACTCACTGGCGGTATCATCACTTACCTACTGATTTAGATTTCCATTCTCCCTTCAGCATTTAAATTTCGATTTTAATCCCCCATCTCTACCATGGAACTCTTAATGGACAATATACAAAAAAAAATTTAAGAAAATCCATATATCAAATATTGTAACAATACTAGAGAGTAAGTAAACTTCTAAAAATTAATTGTTAATTACTTTTTTTTCAAAGACTTGAATGGCTACTGATTGTGACAAATATGCTTGACACATTCAAACTGGAAGAAAGTCTGCTACTTTTCAAGAATGTTTCCAAACATACTAGCCTCGATAAGGATTAAAAACACCAAAACTAGGAAAACGAAAAATTGCCTGTTGTGGATAGGGCATTCAAAAGGAATTTTGGCATGTCGAGTTTTTTTAAATATATCTAAATACTATAAAATATACAGATCAAAAAAAAAGAATATTTTTATGGAATTAGCTGGATGGCTTCAAGTGCCAATGCTTTTTGATACCCTCACCACTAGGATGGGGGTATATTAACTTCGTCATTCCGTTCTAACACATCGAAATATTCCCTAAGAACCCCATAAAGTATTATATATTCTGGGTCGTGTGATAAGTCTGAGTCGATTTCTGAGCATGTCCGTCCGTACTGTTTGAAAATCATTAACTTCCGAACAAACTAGCAATCCGATTTGAAACTTCGGCACAAAGTATCGTTGTTCATTGTGTATGTCGGGATGGCTAATTGCAAGAATGAATCCATATTCGGTCCACTTTTTACGTATAGCCCCCATATAAACGGACTCCCCAAATTTGGCTTGCGAATCTAAGAAAGCAAAATTTCGATCCGATCCGGCTGAAATTGCGTACATAGGTGTTATTAGATGGTCATCTAGACGATATCATGGCTCCACATCGGTCCACTTTTACGTGATTAGCCCCCATATAAACGGACCCCCAAATTTGCTTTTGCGAATCTCTAAGAGAAGCAAATTTCATCCGATCCGGGCCGTGAAATTTGGCGCTACATGTGTTAGTTATTATGTTCTCTAACAACCATGCCCAAAATTGCGTACACATCGGTCCATATATTATTATATAGCCCTCATTAATAAACCGATCCCGATTTGGCTTGCGGAGCCGCAGAGAAGCGCCAAATCTCTCCCATCCCGAGTCCGGCCTGACAATTTCGCGGTACCATGGTGTTTAATATGTGGTCTCAAATGGACTACTGCAAAAATTGCGCTCACATCGTCAGCATAATTATATATAGCCCCAATATAAACCGCATCACAGATTTGAGGTGGAGCATTCTTGGAAGACCAATAAATTCATCTGATTCAAGTTGAAATTTGGTAAGTGGGGTGTTAAATCATTATGCCTCAACACCCATGCGAAAAAGTGGTCGAAATCGGTCCAGTAGGTTTAATATAGCCCGTTATATAAAGCCAATCCCCAGATGGTTTGACGCTGCTGGAGCCCCCTTGGCAGAAGCAAAGATCCTATCCGATTCGGTCGTTGAAAGTTTGGGAGCGTGGATGTGGTAGGTATTTATAGGTATCCAAACAACAGTGCAGGGAGGAATGTCGGTTCATAGTCGAGGTCCATAGATGTATATCATAGCCGCCATATAAGACCAGATCCCCAGATTTGAGTGCCGGTGCCTTTTGGAGAACGCCAAAATTCTGGTTTGGTCTGTTCCGGGAATCTGATTGAAATTTGGGGTCGTGTGAGGTAGTATATGATAGGTTTAACAACTATGCCTGAGAGTGGGTCCATATCAAGTCGATAGGGATCATATATAGGCCCCAGTCGATAAGCAGGATGCCGGAGATTTAGTTTGGAGCCTCTTGGAGGAGCCAAAATATACGAGTTCAGTGTGAGAGAGTTTGGTACGAGTTGTATAATGTGTAAACAATTATATACAAATAAAGTCTGCCGATGGTGTGTTTTTTAAGATGGAATGTGCCACTGTTGTGGCGAATGCCAGCTTTTTGTGCCACTATTGCAAAAAAATTGCTCAACGGATAAGCTGGGGCGCGGTTGTGGGGAACTAAGCTTCTCGATGAGTGGAGCCCCGCGGTTTTGGACGTTTTCCGATTAAGATTTAACAGTATCGTAGGATGATTAGTTTGGAGATTGCGCGAGGATAATTGCCGTGATTTGCGGTATAATGTAGTATAATGTATTATGTTGTAGTTTTATATCGCTTTTTGACAACTTCTGTCCATGTTTTTTTGTTTATCCATAGATGTCATAGTATATTCTCTGTCAGCCAGATAGTTAGGGGGGATAATGGCGAGAGTGCTGGTGTGTTGGTATTTTCCATCTCGTCTGCCTACAAAACCCTGGTGTGCAGAGGGACGGTGGTGAGCGCAGAAGAGGGGGGGTGGGGGGGGGGTGGTGAGGTGTATTAGAAAATTACTCTTATTGTTTTTTTTTTTTTGTAGTTCGATGAATGAAACGAAAGGGAAAGAGATTAAATCATACGCAAAAGATTCCCAAACTTAATATTGGTCCCCATTGCCCAGTAAATATTTATTTTGGGAGGGTTGAGCGTTCTTCACATAAAAAAAAAACAACAACAAACCAATTTAGTAGGAGCATTAACTATGCGGACAAAAAGATTTATATGGTGCTAAGCAAATATAAATCGAAGATGCTTGAAGCAGTGTGGAAACGACAAAAATATAATCTGAGATAAATTTTTTTAAAAGACTGTGGGCTAAGCAGAGTTTAGTTACATGATACGTGGAGATGATCCGCCAGACACGAGATTTAGTGTCATTTTTGACACCTATTTCGTCCATTGGGCGGTTCTCAACACCTTTTCACTTCTCTTCGTAACTTCGACCGGGATTAACCCTGCCTCCATCATCCACTCAGACGGGTTAACTTAGGTGTAGGTGTAGTTATGTTGGCAGCCCGATGTTTTCAGCTGCACTTAGACTATTCAGTCCATGTGTGGATACACGTAGTGGTGAACTTCTCTGCTTAGTCAACTGAGGTTGGTTTGCACCGAATTCCCTTCAAGGCTTGCAACTGAAAAGGACTCCTGCTTTATTCAGCGAGTCCGAACGGCGTTTTCCACATTGCGTTTTGAAACCACTAGAAAAGCTTGAAACCCTTCAAACATGTCGACCAGGTCATATGGAGGT
>PGFW01076006.1:9104-19107 GCA_003123925.1 Haematobia irritans | reverse complement strand
CAGTAGGCAACTGAAGGAGAATGATATCGCGCTGAAAAACTATTCTAGGCATTCTCTTTTATTACTTTTTATATATTTTTGGCAGAAATGTCTTGGTCTCTAATAAATTGAAGGAAAGTTAATTTTTGTCTCATGTAAAGGAATAATTTATTTGTCGTGATCATATTCCAAAAAACGTAGGTAATTTTTTAAGTAAGTTGTCCAGCCATGTAAGATGCTTTTTCACAAGATGTTATGTTCGCTAGGAAAAACAAAAAATCATCGCGCAGAGGGCGATGAACTTAGCCTGGTTTGTCGTAGGACGGCATGATCCACCATTTCAACAGCCGTTGCCAACTGAAGCTGCCTCACTTTTAGGTATGAACCGGAATCAGTGTTTTTGATGTGAATTAAGACAATATTTTAAACAATTTGAAAATATTTATACGAATGGATACAAATTTAAATAATTTGTACCATTTAGCAATTTTTGACTCTGTTTTTAATCTATTAAAAAAAAGTTAATGACTCCTTTAAAAAATGAATAAGGTGAATATATAACAAGACATGTATATTAAACAGTAAGTTCGGCCGGCCGAATCTTAAATACCCACCACCATGAACCAAATATTAGGGTTTCCTTTGAAATTTCAGGAGGACTTGAGGACACTTCCCAAATAAATTCCCTATGAGGACTATAGTCAGATTCTGTATTTATAAGAACCGATTTTGTTTGAGTTTTAGAGGAATGCATTAACACTCTTCTTGTAAGTTGTGCAAGATAAATATATAAAATACGTTCTTGATTTAGAAATCTTAAATCTGTTAGAAGTATATCTGGAAATTTTACATTGAATTTTCAGAGCAATTTTCATGTCGAGTGCGCCTTCTACACCCTTCAAAAGTGAAGTCGGTCCTATATGGAGGCGTTACCAAATGGACCGATAAAAACTTAATCCGATACACGTTTTTGTGAGCCTAAAATACCAGAATATTTACAATTTCAGGCAAATCAGATAAAAACTACGGTTTCTAGAAACCCAAGGAGTTAAATCGGGAGATCGTTCTTAAAAAAATTTAAAAAAAATTAAAATTAATCACAACTTTTATTGGATACTTGCCAAATGCAAAGATTGATCTCAAAAAGGCTCGCTTCAGATCTAGTTACGTGCATCATTTCAATGCAAGGCGATTAAAAAGTACGAAGAATTCTATATAGGTCAATTGTTTATTATTTATGATGCCCAAAGATAATACAGATTGATTTATTTACGTCACTGTTAATAACTGGAATGTTAGTGTGAGTATTGAAGACGAATACTAAAAAAATTCAAACAGAAAATACAGTTGCATTGACAACAAATATGTACAGCAGTAAGTTCGGCCGGGGCGAATCTTAAAATGATTTGAAATCTTAAATCTGTAGATTTTCACCCGACAAGTAAAATCTGGAAATTTTACATTGAGTTTCAAGCAATTTCCGATGATCAGTGCGCCTTCTAACCTCAAAAAGTGAAGTCGTCTGATATGGAGCATTACCAGAATGAAACAATAAAAACTTAGATCCGATACACGTTTTTGTGAGCTAAAATAATACCAGATTATTTTATAATTTCAGGCGAAATCGGGATAAAAATACGTTTCTAAAAAACCCAAGGAGTTTAAATCGGCGAGAATCGTTCTTATGGGGGGGGCTATTACTTAAAAATATGGACCGATACTCACCGTTTTCGGTCACACCTCTTTATTGACCCGAAAATAGCCTCTAGATTTCCAATCTTCAGACCAATTGGTAAAAACGTACGCGTTTTTCTATAAGCCCAAGACCCCAAATCGGGAGGTCGTTTTATATGGTGATCCACACCAAAACATGGACCGATACTCACCAATTTTTTGGCACACGTATTTTTGGCTTCTACAATAGCCTCTAGATTTCCCAATTTCAGGGGGGAAATTGAATAAAACTGCGTTTCTATTAGCCCAAGAAGTAAAATCGGGGAGATCGTCTAGAATGGGGGCTATACCAAAACATGGACGCGATACTCACCATTTTTGGCACCACCTCTTATGGTCATAAAATACCTCCAGATTTCCAATTTTCAGGCAAAATAGGATAAAAACTTCGGATTATTAGAAGCCCAGAAGTGTAAAATCGGGAAATCGGCTCTATACCAAATATATGGACCGATACTCACCATTTTCGGCACTCCTCTTTATGGTCCTAAATACCTCCAGATTCCAATTTTCAGCAAATTGGATAAAAACTGCGGTTTCTATAAGCCCAAGAAGTAAAATCGGGAGATCGGTCTATATGGGGCTATACCAGAAACAATGGACCGATGTACTCACCATTTTGGCAACACCTCTTATGGTTCATAAAAATACCTCATAGATTTCAAATTTCAGGCAAATTGGATAAAAACTTACGATTTCTATAAGCCCCCAAAGACCCAAAATCGGGAGTCGGTTTAGATGGGACTATAAATCAAAAACCTGGACCGATATAGCCCCATCTTCGAACTTGACCTGTCTGCCAGACAAAAACGGCAGTTTGTGCCAAAAATTTCAGGCACGATTGCTTCATTATGAGAGTTGTAGCTGATTACACACAGACAGACGGACCATATTCAGCACATACCATAGTACTCGTTGTAAAAGCACCGCTTGTGCCAATAAATTTGAAAGTAAGTTCAGGCAAAACTCGCGGCTTTTGAGACCAAATATAAGTCCAAATCGGGCGCATAAGATACATATATTGCTTGAGTATATCTAAATTCTGTGAAAACGATTTTAACAAAATATGACACACTTAAACAATACTATTAAAGCGTACCTTTGCTGCAAAATTTCGAAGCCAATCACGGCAAAACTCGGCTTTCTGTGGTCATATAAGTTCAATCGGGACGAAAAGATATTATATGGGAGCTATATTCTAAATTTTGAACGATTTCAATTCAAATTACAAGCCATTGCGTAGAATGTCAATTCTCCCTCTGTGAACAAAATTCACGGAAGATCGGTAGTAAACTTTTGGCCTCTGTGGTCATATGAGTCTAAATCGGACGAAAGATATATATGGGACTATATTTAAATCTTAAGCCGATTTGGCTGATATTTTGCAGAGATTTTCGAGACTTGCATAAAATATCTTTGGATGTACGGTACTTCAAGATAATCGCGTTGACAAACACGCTAAACTATTGACCAAATCGGGGATAAATATAGTATGGCGCAGTATATCTAAATCTGATCCGATTTGTTTCCAAAATCAATAGCATTGTCTTGGTCCCAAGAAACGGCCCGTATGCCAAATTTTGAGGACGATCGGATTTAATTGCGAAGGCTGTACGTTTGCTGCACAAAATTACATATACAGACAGACGGACCGGCGGACAGACAGACGACAGACAGACAGACAACGGACATCGCTAATTCGCTCAGAATTTTAATTCTAAGCGATCGGTATACTAATAAAGGTGGGTCTATGACCATATTTCTTGGCGTCTACATACAAATGCACAAAACTTATTATACCATGCTACCACATAGTGGTGAAGGTATAAAAAAAAGCAAAAAAACTTTAAACCGAAGATGCTAAAAATCCTCAAAATAAAAGTCTTAGCCTATATTGAAGCGTTTTATCTTAAATCTAAAGATGCAATATTTCTGTTAATTTAGCGACGATTTCGTTAAATCAAAAAGCTTGCTTACTTTAAGGACAATTTCTTGTATTTCAAAGTCATTTGCGATTTTAACAGAGGGACCGAAATTACAAAATTAATGTCCTAAATTTAATGAAAAAAAAAATAATAAAAAAAATCATAATTAAAATGTCATTGCTTTAAAAGACATTTGTCATTTGTTTAGATGCGTAACATTTAATATCAACTAAATATTTTTTAGTGTATGCATTGGTATAGAATTGTGTACAATAATTCTATTAAAAAAAGTCACGGTCAATCTTACTGTATGTTGTGGTAGCAGTTAACAGAAAAGATGTCTTCTGATATTTCTAAGATTGTCATCTAAATTCGAATGTCTTTCTTGTCGCTTCTAAATTCAAATGGACATAAATGGAAAGAAAAACATCCTGTTACCGGTCATATAAATGAGTCTCTGAGAAAAAAAGTATTTATTTATAACGCGGTTTGTTCATAGTAACACTATCTCAAACCAAACTGCTGAAAATATATAATCATCGTATCTCATAACTACACGCTAAGAAAAAACGTTTGGAAAACGCAGAACCGAAGACATTTTTCTTTTGTTAGAGTTTTTGAAGTTCTTCGGAAATTTTAAACTTTTATCACCAAAGAAATCGTTTGCTACAAAATTCGTATTTTTTCAATAACAAAAATTATTTTTGAACCCCACAACACAATCCATTTCGTTTATATCCAGAGTACTCTTCTTTCTGACTTATAAGTCTTTAATTAAGGCACACTTAAAACAGTTTTATAGTTAGTTATATGTAATGTTGAATCACCGTTTCGGATTCTTCCAACATATCTGATATATGTTAAAAAAAAACTTTTGTGTTCGCGTCGAAGCAGGGATCAAACCCTCTTGGTCTGCAAGGTGGCGCGTTACCAACCACTACTCCCACGATGCCCAAAAAAATTATTTCTGCCTAAATAAAATTATGTTTAATCGGTCTCGTGCGACGCCGAAACTATGCTATATAAATAATAACTTATAACGATAATTTTCTATTGATACAATAATAGCTCATGTAGCCCAGCTGTCCTCGGTCCGATTATCCGTCCAGGCAAAAGGTAAAAATGTACTAAAATATTTCGATTCCAGAGGAAATTATTTTTTTCTTTGTGTCCTGTAAATGCCATCTTCAAACTTCATTCATTAAATTCCTTCGGCACAAGATGTGGCATTATGTTTTGTCCAATACAATAATTATTCAAAGGAATACAAGATGAAACTATACAAATTTAATTGCACCCCAGCTTCACTATCATCAGCAGAATTCAAATAGTATTGAGCCATTAAACTAGACACACACATGGTCAAGATTTAATCGAGATCATTGTGAAACAATTTTTTTTTTTCACTTCCTGGAAAATAAAAATTGTAGATGCATAAAATATTCCAAGTCTGTTCTCATGATAGGATTTATGAAGCAAGATTAAAATTACCCCCTCAGATCTGTATCTATCTCGTGCAGGATGCAAAGATGGAATTTCAAATGTAGACTTACTGCCAAAGAGAGGAGAGGGAGAAAAGAAAAATTTAATACATTTATTATAAAAAAATAGTTGGCCATTGCCCAGCAAAGATAAATAATGCTGAAAGATCAAAGATTAAAAATTGCCATTAACCAGACGGATTACACCATGGACGCCATTAATATTGTTGACGCTTGTACTTTTTATAGGATATCGGGCGTTATAACGCAGACGAACAAAATATCCTTTCACATTAGAAATTTCAAGAAAACCAGAATTAAAGTGTTCAATAAATTACTATCTTCTGATCCTCCCCACCTCTTGTCGTGGAACGACACATACAGTACAACTTCATAAGCAGTCGCCATATAGATGGACTAGTTAGATTCGTGCATCGGGACATGGATTTTTCCCGTTTTCTCTCCAAAATGCTGCTCCATCTTTCTCTACAGTAGAAATCGTGGCCCCATGAATTCCATTAACACACTCTAAGAGGCGTTAAGTGTACAAAATTTTCACATGTTTTGCTTAATGCATAACTAAATGGACATGGTCTTTACAACTTTTTCTTTGATTCAATACCTCTCGCAGTAAGCCAAATTCACTGGATAGAATAGTGTATACCATACTTGCCAATTGAATTCAAAGCTTTTTTCTCCACACAGTCATTGCTCAAAGAAAACTGTCCATCATCAATGCTTTTATTGCAACATCTAAAATCCTCTAGTGTTGTCAAGGATGGCCAAGAAAACCAGTTGGAATTTCGGCGTAAATATTTTAGTGATATTCAAAGCGAAAAAACGAGATCAATTACTAAGGTTTATAAGGTAATTAATTAAAAATTATATGCCTCCAAAGATATTGGAAGGTTTGTAAACCTTATTGCCCGATTGAAAATAGTCGGAAAATAAACGATAAAACTCGACATAATTTGGCCGTTTGTAATATTCGACACTATCGAATTCCAGTTGAAACCATCGAATATCTACCATCACATGTTATACCCAAGTGAATAAGAAGCTACATATTAATTCTAGCAATTTATTAATCCAATAAACTGAAAAATATGACAGATGAATTCCAGATCCAACTTAGTGGTAACGATGAAATATTTGCAGATGGAGATGAGAAATTAAAATCAAAAAGACTTAAAGAAACGAAAACATTTTGGCTTATACTAAAACTATGTTATGAATATTAAATCCAATTACATTACAAATTGATAGTTGAAAAAAGAAGACAACATTAAAATCCACTAAATTAAGTCCTAATCAAAAGGACTCAAGCAACGAACTGGATTGGATAAATCCTATATGAATGAAGGCATTTCAGTTCTCCGGGGAAATGTTCATTGGAGATGGTCTACGTTATCAGTGCAACTTTTCTTGTTGGAGATAGTTATACTCGTTTTAGACAAATATTTTATTTAAGCAAAACATAATATCCCAAATAGTGGTACTAATGGGGCTAGAAAATAAGAAAAAAAAATAAAATGTAAACTTCGATGCTTTAAATTTTGGACGTATCTCTTTTATCAATACACCATTCCTTGTTCCAAAGATTGAGCTTTACTTTAAAAAGGTTGGTATTAACTCCGAGTCAAACAGCGAGAATACAAGTAAGGATACTTTAAATACAATTCTCTTTTAATTGCAATCACCGGTTTTGGTTACTTGCTTCCAGTTTTCTAATTTTTTCGCTTTTCAAGCTTTTTTTTCTTCATATTGCTACAAGTCCTTAAAAACGAGTTTACGACAACTTTTATTTTTTCAAATTAAGATCGACTTCCTGTGGAAATTATGCTATTTTTCAATATAAAACGTCTTTAAAATAAAGGTGAAAACATTCCTATATTTTGAACGATTTTAATTACCATAAACCACATAGTGGTTAGGTATAATAAGTTTGATCTGCCAAAAAATGTGCCTACCAGAAATATTGATTTTAGACCCCAAAATATATACGGATCGACTCAGAATCACCTTCCTGATCATCTAGCGCATGGTGTACTCGAATGACTAACTGTGAATGTTTTAACTCCATGCTAAGGATGCGTCTAATCAATGTGGTGAACATAAATTACAATTTCTGTACGTTGGTATCTTCAATGTGACACTGTTGAAATTTCAAATTCCGAAATATAGTTCCTGGCCATAGCTGTGATGTAGCCTTCCTCTACATAGACTAGGTACTCATGCGCAATTTTCTCATTTGGTTCCCCCCTTACACGCAGCTGAATACGCACACTATTGCACTGTTTGAGCTGGTCTCCGTTCACAATGTAACATCATCTTCGACAGAGTCATAAATTTAACTTTCCATTTTCATTTCACGTACTTTTATTTATTATCATACAACATTTCGTCGGGCGTTGTTTAGAGGCGACCACATACAGATACTCATTCCTAGGTCCCCGCATGCTCCATGGCAAGAGCATGGGCTAAGTAAGATAAAACCTGGCACCTATAAAATAAAACCCATAAAACATATAGCCAAACAACTCCAAAGGATGAAATAGTACCAGCTTCCAACCGAACGTACGTACGACAGTCATAGAGTGAATGTGATCTGGCAATGCATAGCAACGCAATGGCATTACGCATTTATGTTAACATTTGTCTTCATTTCAATATTGGCACATGCTGTGGAAAATGACACTGGACCCATTGGACTGCACCCTCAGTGGTTGGTTGGCATTAGCTGTGATGAGAAGAGGATCGAAAGAGGACAGACAGAATATTTTGATAACTTTTCTAGATCCACACCAAGTCCCCTTAGCTCATTTGGTTGGAGATTTGTGGCAGGAAAACGAAGCTAATGCTAGTGGCATTGAGTTACTCCTTCGCCCCTTATTGGACTATGATGATAATGCCGGTGTCGATTGATTGTAAATTATATTTTGTGGAAACTGATATGCATATTAAATTGCATTGTAATTGTGTTTTTACATCATAATCCAATATCCAAAGAAGCAGCAAAAACACAATCAAGGGAAGATGAGGAATGGCCAGATGAATCTTTTATTCACACAATTGTACTACGCCATTTGCAATAAGAAAAGTGCTCCTTTTTATTCTCTACTAACTCACCGTTCAGGGAACTAAATATACAGTAGCGGTCAAAATTGGGACAGTAAAACCATGGTAGATATAGAAAGATATTTGTTTGATACGATAGCTAAATTGAAAATTTAATTAGATTATATATAACAACATAAACGATTACATTTTTATGTATTATAAAATATTCCACTGTTTATAAAGGCTTACTTATTCCAGAAATCGATCGAAATGTCGGTTCAAAAAAATATATGGCGATCATACATGCAAAGAAGTAATATGATCATTTCAAACATGTTTCACGAGAATAATGTTATTATCTTGGTCCCAGAAATGTTGTTTTCTTGCCAAATATGAACATGCTTGCCGACATCGGATACAAAGTTTTTGGAGAAAATAACATGGTCGCAATAAATATATTCCAATATATGTTGGGAGGGTTCTTGTCCTTGGGAACCACCTGCACTTTGTTGGCGGCGTACCACTCCATGGCATTTTTACCGTAATGGCAAGATGCCAAATCCGGCCAAAACAGGAAAGGCAGCAGACGTTTATTCAAACACTCTTTCACGTAAATTTCTTGGTTGACAGTCCCGGAAGCTATGAAAATGCTGCTTTTCAAGCCACAGGTACAGATGGCTTGCCAAACCAGATATTTCTTTGCGAACTTTGACAGTTTTATGTGCTTGAAAATATCTGCTACCTTTCCCTTCCTTTGCCGTATAAAACTCCTGTCCCGGAAGCTGCTTGTAGTCGGCTTTGACGTAGGTTTCGTCGTCCATTACCACGCAGTCAAACTTCGTCAGCATCGTCGTGTACAGCCTCCGGGATCGCGCTTTGGCCGTCGTATTTTGTTTATCATCGCGATTTGGAGTCACTACCTTCTTTTAAGTCCAATAGTCCGGCTCGTTTTTTGGCTCGATGCACGGTTGTAGACGATACACCCAGCTTATTTGCGCCATCTCGGAGAGAGAGGTTAGGATTTCGCTTGAAACTACCGGCAACTCTCTTTGTCGTCTCAGCGGCTTCCGGTTTTCGATTTCCCCCCGATCCAGACTTCCTGGCTTTTGCGTGCGAGTAGCTCGGATTTTCGCGATGCGCGAGCAAAATTTTGATACGCTGCTCTTCTTGCTTGGACGGCATTTTGACAACTGAAGAGTGAATTCCAAAATCAAAATAGGAGCAACATTCTACACACACACACCTTCAAAATGAGGGGTGTTCAGGTTTTTTAAATGCAAAATTGAAAGAAATACGTCAAGTTTATATTAACCAAATTTCGACCGTATCACCCTTTAAAATAAACTAATTTTGAAGAAAGAATAAAAATATACACAAAATGTTGGCGTCACGTCTATATTTCAGCTTAAATTCACCGGTATGAAGTTTGCGTTAAACTACAAAATGTTGTGAACGAGTCCTTTTTTTGTTTGTTTGCTACGACATCTGTAAAAAACATTTAGTATATATCAAGTCGTTGAACAGACAACATCATATTTTTGCATTCGTGTTAAAAATGTCGAATTTGGTACCAGATAGCGATGATTTGCGGAAAGCATTAATTTTTTGTTTTCATTTGAAGAAAAGTGCTGCAGAGTCGCATCGAATGCTTGTCGAGGCATATGGTGATCATGTTCTATCAGAAGCAACTTGCAAAAGATGGCTTCAACGGTTCGGAAATAATGATTTTGATGTGAGAAATGAAGAACGTGGAGGACCACCAAATAAGTTTGAAGACGCCGAATTGGAAGGAGATGATACTTTTAGGTATGGTTAGGTTAAGTG
>PGFW01075899.1:0-12207 GCA_003123925.1 Haematobia irritans | reverse complement strand
CATATGCTAACGGTTAAGCCCATCTGAATGTTGTTTTATGTGGTAGTGAAATAACAGTAATACGTGTTATTGGCGTTGGTGTTTTGTTTTCATCATCTATGATTTCACCCGGCATTTTTGTTTACGTTTTCTCCAAGCCTTAATTTTTTTGTATTGTTTATGGTTAATTCGTGAAACTCGTTTGGAATTATAAATTAATGGTTTATATTTCGAAGCTATTCGAAATATGGTCAAAAGCATGCTTACGGTCTTTGACTTAATTATGACGAATATACACAGAGAGAATTTGGTTAAATTAATAATTTGAGGCCGATACTACAGCAAAAATAAAATAGTAAATTAACCATGAAAGAAAATGTAGGTTTATTTTAGATCTTTTTAACTAAAATATTTTATTATATTTCATGTTAGCCTGATACCGAAACAGGCAATTAACGTCGCAATAAAATGCATTAATCTAATTTTACAATTATTAAACCCCCCCCCCCCCCGCCCCCTAATCGAGCTTTATGGAGCAGATTTAGATTAAGGAACATGATTAATAGAGTCATTGAAAAAATATTTTAATAATTCATAGTTCACAAGTTTTTGTCAAATTGAAGAAAATTTATTACAAACTAAGTTATTCTTATCCCGAAGCAGTATTAATACCGTTGGTGCATGTTTGCAACACCCAACAGAGACGAGGCTACGACAATTGGTTCTTTGCATATTGATAGGAAGCGGTCCTGAGTTCGATATAACCATGTCCGTCTGTCCGTCCGTCCCTCTGTCTGTGAACACTCAGTTGTAATCAAAGTCCAGGTCGCGTTTCTGTCAATCGACTTCAACTTTGGCCATTGTTGGGTCAGAAAATAGAACCCTATTTTTGAAAAGAAATCGGTTGAGAATTAGAACAGCATCCCATATATATCTTTCACACGATATGGAACTTATATGGCTTCAGAAGGTAGACGTTTACCCTGATTTGTCTTTAAATAGTGCACAGGGAGTAGAATTAACATAAACATGCATGCCACGTGGTGAAATCGGTTATAGGTTTAGAATATAGCTCCCATACTATAAAGGGTGGATTTGTTAAGAGCTTGATAATTTTTTTAAAAAAAATAACGGCATAATTTTGCAAAAATCTATCGGTTCTTTATTTGAAAGCTTAGATTGGTCCATTGACATTTACTTTTGAAGATAATTTCATTTAAATGTTGACCCGGCGGCTGCGTCTTTAGGTGGTTCCATTCGCCCAAGTCCAAATTTTTGGGGCAACTTTTTCGAAGCATTCGGCCGGAATGAAGCCCGAATTTTCTTCGGCAATGTTGTCTTCCAAAGCTTGGAATAGTTGCTGGCTTCATTTCCTGTAGACTTAGACTTGGACGGTAGCCCACAAAAAATAGTTCCTACAGGGCGTCAAATCGCATGATTTGAGTGCCAACCCATTACCGTCCATTTCTTTGGATGAATTGTCTCTCAAGCGAAGTTTTCCCTCAAATGGCCATATAGAATTCGGCGAGCTGTGTGCATTGTAGCGCCATCTTGTTGAAACCACCAATGTCAAGCCAAGTTCGGGCAGTTCTTTCCATTTTTGGCCAACAAAAAGTTTTGTTAGCAATGCGAACGATAGCGATCGCATTCAACCGTAACGTTGCGAGTCCAATCAGCATCTTTGAAAAAATAACGGTCCGCAATATTCCACCAGCGTACAAACACAACCCAACAGTGCATTTTTCTGGGATGCATGGGGCAGTTCTTGACGCTTCTGGTTTGCTCTTTCACTCAAATGCGGCAATTATTGCTTATTTAGTAGGCCCATTCAACGCAAATGAGCCTCATCGCTGAAACAAATTTGTTCGATAAACACATTTCGAACCGAACCTGTTTTTGGTAGATAAAATTCAATGATTTGCAAGCGTTGCTCGTTAGTAAGTCTATTCATGATGAAATGTCAAAGCATATATTGACTGAGCTCTTTCTCTATTGACACCATGTCTGAAATCCTCACGGAATATGTCAAATACTAATGCATGAATAATCCCTAAACCTCAAAGAATCACCCTTTATATGTTTTCCGACTTAGGCAAATGGGCCAAAATACCCACACTTTTCTTTGTAAATCGCTCTGTATAAATCGAAAACTTGTTGGACAATGACTCCAATTTTTCGCTATGCATCCTAATACAGTCTGTTGGCCGATTACATAAAACACTTTTGCGAAGTTGCTACAAACTTGGTTCAGATGTAATGTTTCCATTTCCCACCATGATTACACTGAAATTTGTAAGTCTATACGTTTTTTTAGAAGTCTTAAGCATTTTGTCCAGATCGAGCAAATGTGAATTTAGCTGTTAGGGTAAAAAACCTTTATTATAAGCATCAGATCATGTTAGAAAATGTGGATCTACAAAGTGGTGCAGGGTATTATATATAGTAGCCCCCGCCCTTTTAGATTTACTTACTTGTTATACCCTCCACATAGGATGGGCGTATATTAATTGCACCGTTTGTAACTATTACTCAAGACCTAATTTTATATTTATAACGTGGCGTTGAAATCTTCACATGCCGCTTTCGTCTTGAAATACGCTACTTCCGAAGACACTTCGACTTGATACATATGTTTGATCAGTCGACTTATAATCAGAATGGTCACTCTAATAGTTATGCATATAACGCTCCATTGGGATGCTAAGAGAAATTATATCCGGTAATTAATGTTATTGTCCTAAATATAAAATTGTACATGTCATAATATTTAGCTCACGTCCGATCGATAGATAGCTTCATGATCCCTATTTCATGGTTAGTATATCCACAATGATTGTCACTGTCATATATTATACCTATACGTCCATGCTTGCGAGCCTAGTAAATTCATCCCCGAATTGATGTTGTAGTATATCACATATAAATTTCGATCGTCCATATTATATATATCCCTATCATAATACTATATCCCGAATTATGTATATCGAGACTACTAAGTAGAAGAATTTCATACCGATCAGGTTGAAAATTTGTACATGTGTGTTAGAATGATGGTCTCTAACAACTAATGCAAAATTGGTCCGCATGTCCATAATTATATAAGCCCCCATTAACCAATCCCCCCGATTTGGCTTTCGAGCCTACAGAGAAGAAAATTTCATCGATCCGGTTAAATTTTGTAACTGGTGTTTTGTAATATGGTCTCTAATGACTATGCGAAAATTGGTGGTCACATCGGTGCATAATTATATATAAGCCCCCATATAAACCGCGATTACACAGATTTGTGTCCTCCGGAGGGCCTCTTGAAGACCAAAATTCATCATGATTCAGTGACTATTTGGTCCGTGGTGTTAATGATATGCAAATATTGGTCGGCATTCGGTCATATTATATTATGCCTAATATAACCAATCCCCAGATTGTGACCTCTGGGAGCCCCTTGAAGAGCAAAATCCATACCGAATTCGGTTGAAATTTGGTACGTGATGTATAGTATATGGTGATCCAAAACACATGAAGGAATTGGTTTCATTATGCAGTCTCATAATTATATATAGGCCCAATAAACCGATCCCAGATTTGACCTCCGGTGCCTTTTGGAGAAAGCAAAATATCATCCGATCTGGTTTAAATTTTGGTACGTGGTGGTAATATGATATTAACCATGCCAACAGTGGTCCATATTAGTCCATACATCAAATATAGCCCATATAAAACCATCCGAGATTCTGGTTTTGGCCTCTATGGAGGAGCAATTTCATCCGAGTCAGTTGAAATTTGGTACATTGTTGCTAGTATATGGCCGTAACTAACCATGCTAACGTGTCCATATGTCTATAGTTATATATAGCACTCATAATATCGATGCCTATATATACTTTTTGTCTAAACATAATACCACGATGGACCTAACTCACAATTTGTAGAAAACGACATTTAAGTACCAAACACCAAAGTAATTCGATTGAGTGATGCAGTCTTTCGTTAGACAGTTTCTAGATTTTGTTGAGTCTATCAAATTTTGTCAGATCGATCGATTTTTATATATTATATGGGAACAAAAAACCTTTTATATATATAACATCCAACACATTTTGACGGATTTGATATGGTATCGAAAATGTGGTGCTTCAAAGTGGTGCCGCTCTCGACTTTAGACTTACTTTTTGCTTTTGTATGTTTTAAGAAGCTTTCATTGTAGATCAGTCTTTAGAACTATACGGCCTTCAAACATTTTTGGAATAAATGACGGCACTTCTGAAATTCTTACCATATTGGTTTTCACTACTGTGACGGTGAATTAGGGTTGTCCGATTTTTTAGTTTGAAATTCCCTTCAGTCTTTATACTCGAACTCTTCATACAAAAATGAGATTTTTAAATATCGAAAAGGCCGAATTTTCGTAGAATGTCTGTTACAAGACAATTTGTGTGTCATAGCGTAGAGGTATCACTTCAACATATCCATAATGTGTTGACAACATTTCTGATGGTAATTCAAATTCAAAAATATCTCATTTAAAACAACCAGTAAGACTTATCCTAATATTAATTCATTTAAAATAGTTGATTATATGTTTAGCTGTATGAAGTCTAATTAAAAACTGGCTTCTGAAAAGTGAAGTTTATGATTGTGGAAAAAATTAGAAATAATTAGTATATGAGTAAGTAGCTAGATCATTATTATATCGTTCTATATATGGATTAATGCTAAGCGAAACAATTCGCTGGTTTTTCAATACAATGTTTGAAATGGTATAGTGGCCCCGATATTTCAGGCTCACTTAGACTATTCAGTCATTGTGATACTACAGTGTTGAACTTTTCTCTTATCAGCTGAGTAGCAATTTTATTTTTACTCGAGTATTGTATTGACAAGGATCCCTTTTTATAGCAGCGATTACGAACTGGCGTACACGTTGTTAGTGAAAACACTTAGAAAAGCTTTGAAACACTCAGAAATGTATCTATGGAGTGGATAACTGGGTTTGAATCCACAACTAGCGGTTGACAGGTAGGTAGAATTCTACAAAAATGATTTAGTTTTTTTACTGTTTGGTTGCATTGCTTAGAGATATTCGATGTTTTGGTAGATATATTCCTTCCAATTACAGAGGCATTTCACAAATTTCTAATAGCAATTTGACAAAATTTTCTCTAGAATTAAATTTTGACAAAATTTTCTATAGAAATGACAGTTTTGACAAAATTTTCATAGAAAATAAAAAATAATTTTGACCAAATTTTTTATTTAGGAAATAAAATTTGACAAAATTTTCTAATAGAAATAAAATTTGACAAAATTTTCTATAGAATACAAATTTTGACAAAATTTTCTATAGAATAAAATTTTGAAAAATTTTCTATAAAAAATAAAATTTTGAAAAAATTTTCTATAGAGATGAACATTTACTATAGAAATCAATTTTGACAAAATTTCTATTAAAATAAATTTTGAACAAATTTTCTATAGAAATAAAATTTTACAAAATTTTCTATAGAAATATTACATTTTTGAAATTTATCTATAGATAAATTGAATAAAAATGTTCTATAGAAATCCTCTGAAATTTTAGAAATTTTCTATAAATAGGAACAATTTGGGAGAATTTTCTATAGAAATAAAGCTTGTAACAAAATTTTCTATAGAAATAAAATTTGACAATTGGTTTTCTACTATGAATAAAATTTTCTATTGAAAATAGGAAATCGTTTTGAAACAATTTCTATAGGAAGATAGGCGAATTTTGACAGAAAATTTTCAATACGAAATAACATTTGAAAATTTTTCTATAGATAAATAAATTTTGAAGAATTTTCCTATGAAATGAAATTTAGAATTTTCTATAGAAATATAATTTGGAGAAAAAATTTTCTATAGAAATCAACTTTGACAAAAATTTTCTATAGAAATTAAATTTTGACAATATTTTCTATAGAAATAAAATTTTGATTTCTATAGAAATAAAATTTGGAGAAATTATTCTATAGAAATAAAATTTTTGACAAATTTTCTATAGAAATTGAATTCTTTACAAATTTTCTATGAAATATACATTTTGACATAATCTTTCTATAGAAATAATATTTTGAAAAAATTTTCTATAGAAATGAAAATTTTAGAAAATTTTCTATCAGAACATTGAATTTTTCACAAAAATTTTATATAGAAATAAATTTTGACAAGATTTTCTTTATAGAAAATAACAATTTTGAAAATTTTTCTATAGAAATAAAATTTTGAAATAAAATTTTCTATAGAAATGAAAAATTTTCTATTAGAAATACAAATTTGGAAGAAATTTTCTTAATAGAAATAAAATTTTGAAAAAAATTTTTCTATAGAAATAAAATTTGAAATATTTATCTAAAGAAATAAAATTTCTGACATTTTTTATAAAATAAATTTTCCTATTAGAATAAAATTTTGACAAATTTTTTACAGAAATAAAATTTAGAAAAAATTTTCTATCAGAGATGAAAATTTTATATGAAATACAATTTGGAGAAAATTTTCATATAGAAATAAAATTTTGAAAAAATTTTCTATAGAAATAAAATTTAGAAAAAATTTTCTAAAGAAATAAAATTTTGACATTTTTTATAAAATAATAAAATTTTCCTAATAGAAATAAAAATTTTGTATGAAATAAAATTTTGACAAAATTTTCTATAGAAATAAATTTTGAAAAAAATTTCTAATAGAATTTTCTATAGAAATTGAAATTTTTACAAAATTTTCTGATAGAAATTGAATTTTTTCAAAAAAATTTTCTTAATAGAATATAATAATTGTGACAAAATTTCTAAAGAAAATAAAATTTTGAAAAAATTTTCTATAGAAATTGAATTTATTATAAAATTTTTATAGAAAAAAAAAAAAAAAAAATAACATTTTGACATAAATTTTCATAGAAATAAAAATTTACGAAAATTTTTCTATAGAAATACAATTTTGGAGAAAATTTTCTATAGGAAATAAAATTTTGAGAAAATTTTCTATAGAATAACATTTGAAAATTTTTACTATAAGAAATAATATTTTGACTGCAAAATTTTCTATAGCAATAAATTTTGACAAAATGTTCTATAGCAAATAAAAATTTTTAGAAAAATTTTCTATAGAAACACAATTCTGGAGAAAATTTTCTATACGAAATAAAATTTTGAAAAAAAAATTTTAGAAAGTTGAATTTTTACCAGGAATTTTCTATAGACATAAATTTTGAAAATTTTTCTTATAGAAATAAAATTTTTACAAAATTAAAAAAAAATAAATTTGAACAAATTTTTCATAAGAAATAAAATGTAGAAAAAGTTTCTAATAGAAATACAATTTGAGAAAATTTTCTATAGAAATAAAAATTTCTATTAGAAATTGATTTTTTACAAATTTTCTATAGAAAATAAAATTTTGAAAAATTTTCTATAGAAATAGAATTTTGAAAAATTTCTATAGAAGATAAATTTCGAGAAAAATTTTCTTTATAGAAATAAAATTTTTCTATAGAAATAAGATTTTTTTGACAAATATTTTCTCTTTGTGTATTACAATATAGCGTAATGCTCTCAACATTTTATCTCTGCGAGAATTCAGTAACTCTAAATTGATAAGGCCGTACGCCAGCGTACGTATCGAATATATGATTGAAATAAAACCGATTATTAAATAGGAGACACTTAGTCCAACCTTACATTTAGTTTGAATTCGGGAATTGCTTCTCACGCAAAGCATATAACATAAGCAAGCGGGTAGATCGTTTTACGTTCCAACAAGCAATTCGCCACCGTTTCCACTATAAGTTTCTAAATGTATTTTTGTAGAAAATAAAGAATTCATAATAGAGCCAATTAAAATATTGTTTTTTGTCTGTGCGCAACCATTTATCCTTTGTTTGCGGCGCGCCCATTTAATGACAATAAAATTCCCAAACGTGTAAAAGAGTAAACAAACTAAAATATGCTTTAAAAGCAAAAAACAAAAAAAAAACACATTTTTTCTGTTGGCTCAAGTGTTGTGGTTTAAATTTTATCATTTCCTTAACAAGTGATTGTTTTTAAATTAATTCAGTGGTATTGTTTTCTTAATTAATATCACCTATCTGATATAATTTTGTAGCCTTATTGTACATAGATTATGTTTAAATTGTTTGATAAGTTTTAAGTCATAATTATTTGAATACGGAAACCGTTTTCGTTGTCCAGGGACGTAGGGACGGCCGAAAGCGATTATTTTCATCAAATTTGTAATTAAAGAAATTTGGTGTGTTTATAGTTCAATATTAGCATATTTTTCAACAAATGCAAAAACAACAATAAAAGATGTTATGCAGTAGTCCATGTCCTTATAATATTCTTTTTAGAAGCTAATAGATTTTTTATAGTAATCAAAATTTCAGTAGTTTTGGGCAAGGATGTACACATCTCAAGCATAATTTATTTATTTATTTAAGTTTATAGATTACAATCCTTACAGACTGGCAATTTTAAAAATAAATTAAATCTAAAATATTAATTAGCTTATTTAGGTAAATTGGAAAAAACCCAAATTAAAGGTTATTATTAAATTTGTTAATTCTTTAAAGGCTCTCAAAATGGGCTCGCAAGAAGCATACGTATTACGTCCTATGAAAAGGCAATAGTAAAATAGTGCTGCGTCTAAGATTCTGTACTATCAACATTAAAACGCATAATCTCTAGAATGAGGGGTACAATCTATATAATCCATGTAATTACAGAAAATTTTAATCTACGTGTTCTAAAGAATTCGAAATGAATACGGTAACTTATTATGAAGCTTTTGTGCTGCACATTAGAGATGTAAGAATTGAATATGGGTTTCTCTATTATAAAAGTTATGAACCTACACTGAAAAAAAAAAAGATTTTTCTTTACTTTAAAAAAATTGGTATTATTCGAGCTAAACGAAGCGGAGAAATAAAGTAGGATACTTTTAAGACACAATTCCTCTTTTAAATTTGGGTTTTGGGTGTACTGCTTCTAAACGGAAGCAACTTTTAATCTTTTTCGTTTTTTTTTCCACCTTTTTTTCTTCTTATGCTATCAAAGTTCTTTAAAAACGACAACTTTATTTTTCCAATTAAGAATGCGACTTCAGTAAGAAATTATCTATGTTTCAAGTAAAAAACGTCTTTAACATTAAAGTGTTGAAAACATTGTCCTATATTTGAACCATTTTTTGGCTATGTAGTCAAAGATGCAAAATAAAACAAATTTAAATACAATTTCATTAAATTAAAGAATGTTTCTGTTATTATTAAAGTTCAAGTTGACCTTAGCTCCAAAACATTTTTTTCTTTGTGTTATGATACCTCATTTTTTTAAGTCAAATCACTTAATTATAAGGAAATACGACTTCAATTGATAAGTTTATCCGACTTATCGACAAGGAAATAACTTTATATTAGAGAAATGCATCTTCTATGCTAAGCAAAATTTGCATTCGTATTTTAAAGACATGAAATCTTTGAGCTCATGACAATATTTTTTTCAATGTATATGGACGAATTTTTGTGTGATTGGGGATCGGGTTATCTGAGGTCTATATATAAATATAGACGTATGGGCAAAGTTTTGACATGGTTTGTTAGCGGTCATATACAGGCGCAATGTACAAATTTCAACGCGAATTCGGATGAAGTTTGCACCTCAGGGGTGCTCCGGAAAGTCATCGTAAATATGGATTTATATGGTGCTATATATAATTCCGAAGACGATATGAATCAATTTTGGGATGGGTTGTTAGAAATGCGTATACTAACACCCGTAACAAAAATATCAACCGGATCGATAATTTTGGCTCCTCCAAGAGGCTCCGGAGGTCAAATCTGGGGATCGGTTTATTGGGGGCTATACATAATTACGGAAAGCGTATGGACTAATTTTTGGATGGATGTTAGTGCCCTATAATTCTTACACAAAAGTACACATTTTCAGCTGAATCGGATGAAATTTGTCCCTCTAGAGCTCCAAAACCAAATGCTGGGGATAGGTTTATATGTGGGGATGGGCGCATATAATGATTATAGACCGATATGAACCAATTTTGGGATGGTTTGTTTAGAAATCATATAATACTAAACCACGTATCAAATATCAACTGGATCGGATAAATTTTGCTCCTCCAAGAGGCTCCGGAAGTCAAATCTGGGGAACTATATATAGATTATGGACCGATATGTATAAATTGTGCATGCAGCATCAAAAAAGTTTACTTTGGATTCAAAGTTTTTGACTCTTCACCTTAAGGATTTTGGTATTGATTCCGAGCCAAAAATGCGGCTTCCTTTAAAAATAAAGAAATTTTTAGCGACTATCGGTCTTAAATCTAGGACCAATAAAATTAAAATTAGGATAGAGATCTCATCCAATTTGCATTCTCTTTTCGCGGTACTCACGTACAACCAAATGCCAGTTTAAAATTCCAAATTAATAAGCGGAACGTGAAAATGTTTCTTATTTCAGAAACCTTTAAGCCAAAGGCGCTAAATCCTCATAATAAGTCCTTAATCTAATATTTGAAGGCATTTTTTATCTTAAATCTAAGAGTGCCAATTATTTAAGTTAATTTAAGGGGAGCCACCGTGGTGCATATGTTTAGTCATGCCGCCTGCATCCAGGTCGTGGGTTCGAGCTTCCCTGCTTAGCGACCGAACACCAAAAAGTTTTTCAGCGTGGGATTATCCACTTCAGAATGCTGGGTGACATTTCTGAGGGTTCAAAACTTCTGTAAGTGGTTTCAATCACTGCAAGGTGGAACGCCGTTCGACTCGCTAATAAAAAGGAGGTCCGCTTTGTCATATGAGGGCTTTACATGAATGCGGGCAGCACTCAGTGAATAAGAGAGAAGTTCACCACTGTTTGGTTCACAATGGACTTGAGATAGTCTAAGTGAGCCTAGATGCATCCGGGCTGCCACTATTAACCTAACCTAACCTAAGTTAATTTAAGGGCAATTTCTTTAAATCAAAAATGTGTTTCTTTACTTTAAGGAAAATTAGCCTTAGTTCAAAGACATGCGACTTTAATGGAGGGATGAAAATTTACAAAATTTGTGTCCTAAATTTAATGAAAAAAATTTTTTGAAAAGCAAAGATTATAAACTTTATTTTAATTAAAATTTCATTATGTTTAAACCTAAAATTTGTATTGAAATTTTAAAAATATCAAGGGGTATTTCTATTATTGATACTAATGTTGTGATTGAAAGAAATTCAATATAAATATTATATTATTTTATAATTATAATTATATATTTTATTGTTTAGCCCAGCCATAGAAATGGTGGGGGTCCAATAAGTTTTGTCATCTCCGGTTTGTAAAATCATCGAATACTCCTTTCCGACTATAATAAAGTATATATATTCTTGATTAGGGAAATAATTGTAAGATGATATAATCATGTCCGCCTAAAGCCGTCTGTCTGTTGTAAATTCACGGCTATCAGTCCTCAATTAATGGCGCTATCGTTCTTGAAATTTGGGCACATATTACGTCTTTTGTCTGCAGTTCACAGGTCAAGTTCGAAAGATGATGCTATGATCGGCCCAGGTTTAGAAAAATCGTAAGTTTTTTTATGCGATTTGTCTGAAATTGACAATCGGGAGGTATTTGAGGAACCATAAAATATGTGTGCCGAAAATTGGTGTGTATCGATCCTTGTTTTGGTATAGCCCCCAGGTAGATCGATCTCCCCATTTTACTTCTTGGGCTTCTAGACACTGCAATTTTTATCCGATTTACCTGAAATTAAAAATCTAAAGGTCATTTGGGTTTCATTAAATAAGTGTACCGAATATGGTGTGTCATCGGTCCACGGTTGGTAATAGACCGTCCATATAAAAAAAAAGGACGATCTCTCCCAATTTAAACTTCTTGGGCTTTTTAGACATACCTCGCATTTTATCCTAGTTTAACCTGAAATTGAAAGATTCTGGAGATATTTCGGGTTCTACGCAATAAGTATGACGCCGAATGATGGTGTGTATCCCGTTCATGCTTTCGTAATTTTACTCATATAGACGCGATCTCCAGAATCTCAACCTCTTAAGTGTGTTTAGTACTTCCCTATTTGTTATGGGCGATTTGCCTGAATTCAAAATCAAAAGGTATTTTGGTTCACACTATAAGTAAGGCCTTAATAATGGGTCATATCGTTCGATTTTCGTATTTACGCTCATATGACCGATCTCTCCAGATCTGCACC
>PGFW01075896.1:0-14827 GCA_003123925.1 Haematobia irritans | reverse complement strand
GTCAACCGGATCGGACTGAATTATTGCTTCTCCAAGAGGCTCCTGAGATCACAATCTGGGGGAACGGTTTATATGGGGGGATATATTAATATCCAGCAAAAAAGCGTCGCCCAAAAAAGTAATTTGAAAATATTCTTTTTGGATCCGGGAAGGTGGTGCAAAATTTTACGCAGAAGCGATGAATTTAACATGGGCTGTCATCAGTTACGGAAGTCCCCTCCATTGAACAGCCGTTTGCACTGAGTTTGATTCACTTTTTAGGTGCGATCTCCGATTTAATGTTTGGACTGTAATTAAACAATTTTTGATGTTTTGCTCAAATAAATAATTTATTATAATCTTTTTATAATTATTTAATGGATCCTCAACGGCTTGTCGGACAACGTTTGACCTCAAACATTTTCAAAAATGCACAATTTTTTCAGGGATTGGATTTTAGCACTTTTTCTCGACAAAATTTAAATGATTTGTACTACCATTTTACAATTACCCATTTAAAAAGTATGAAAAACTAAGTTATAAAAAATAATTAAAAGAACATCTTGGGGTGTAAAATAAAGACATCATTGTGAGTGCATCTCTCTGGGGGAGTGCTTTTTAAAGTGTTGCCTTTGGAAAGAATTTTCCAAATTTTTTGTGGGATGGATCGATGATGCGCACCAATTCTTGGCTGTTTGTTAAGGAGATCCACATACTAAACACCAAGTTCCAAATCTTCAACCGGATCGGATAAATTTTGCTCCTGCAAGAGGCTCCGGGAGGGTCGAATCTGGGGATCAGGATTATATATGGGCAGCTGCTATCATAATAATGACCCATATGGACCAATTTTTGCATGGCTGTTAGAGACCATATACTAATAACATGTACCAAATTTCGCCGGATCGCGATGAAATTTGGATGCTCTTAGAGGGATCCGCAAACCTTATCTGGCGATCGGTTTATTATGCGGGGCTAGTATATAATTATGGACCAGATATGGACCAATTTTGTTGGTTGGTTAGCAAACATATAACTAACTCCACATCACCAAATTTCAACCTTGATCGGATGAATGTTGGCTCCTGCCAAGAGTTCCGGGTGTCAAATCTTGGGGATTGGTTATATATATATAATATAGTAATATATATATATATATATAGTATATAAATATATATATCTATATAAGTATATATATATATTCATATATTATATATATATATATATATGATAAATATATATATATAATATTGTATATATAGATATATATATATAATAATATATATATATTTATATATACTATATATATCATATATCCTATATAGATTATAGTATATATTTTCAATTTTTCCATGGTTTCTAGACACCATGATACTAATCACCATGTATCCAAAGTTCAACCGGGATCGGGTATGAAATTGCTGCTCTTAGAGATCCGCAAGGCCAAATCGGGGACGCCGTTTATATGGGGGGCTATATATAATTTATGGACCGTTTGTGGAGTACTTTTGCATGGGCCTGTTAAGTATCATTATGGGCTTATATAGTTTAGATCGATGAAATATGCCTACTCTTATAGCTCCGCAAGCCCAAATCTCGGGCGCCGTTATATATGGGGGGCCTATACGTAAAAGTGGACCGATCATTGGCCCATTTGCAAATACCATCCGACTAGGTTAGGTGTACGGTTATTGTGGCCAGGCCCGATGTTATCAGGCTCACTTAGACTATTCAGTCATTGGTGATACCACAGTGGTGAACTTCTCCTCTTATCCACTTGAGTGACTGGCCCGATTCCATGTTAGCTCATATGACAACGGACCTCTTTTTATAGCCGGAGTTCCCGAACGGCGTACCACATAGGAGTGAAACCACTTAGAGAAGTTTTGAAATCAGATATGGTCACCAGCCATTACTGGAGGTGGGGATAATCCACCGCCCTGAAAAACTTTTTTGGTGTCGGTCGAAGCAGAATCGAACCCACGACCTTGTGTTGCAAGGCGGACATGCTAACCATTGCACCACGTTGCGGGCTCCCACCATCGGACCTACATCAATAACAACCACTTGGTCCCAAGTTTCAAGGTCGATAGCTGTTTTCGTTTCGGAAAGTTAGCGTGATTTCAAACAGGACGGACGGACGGACAGGGGACGGAGCATGCTTAGATCGTCTCAGAATTTCACCACAAGCAATATTTTCGGATTTGTTACAAACGTATGATAAAGTAATTATATATCCCATCCGTAATTGGTGGAGGGTATAATAAAAACAAAGTTAAATATAACAATAAATTTTCATGATGGACTATTTTCGGAGTAGTTAATATTCCCTCAAAATTATAATTTATAAAAGCCAATATTTAATACTCACAACATGAGCCTTTTCCAGATGGGCGTAACATCAGTGTTTGAGTGGAATCCTAGATTCGATCATTATCATTTAATATATTGGTATTTTCATGATGATGCCACTAATAATAATTCACAATTATTTAATTAAGAGAATTACACAAATCCATTAAGGAATTGTTAAATACAATCAAAATTTGTTTGATGCATACATTTTATTTTAACACTAATGGATAAACACTATGTTATAACAACAAATCCATCAATTTAGTGAGTTTTATTAAATTTCTTTTGTTCACTATTTAGGTTTTTTTTTTTTAATGGAAAACAATTTATTTTGTTGTTACAAATGCCTTCAATAAATCAACAACAATTTATCACACAGTAATTAAAGTTCGCACTAATGATTTTTATTGAACAGAAAAAAAAAAAAAAAAACGTAGACATCAATTTGGAGCATAAATTCTCTTAAATATAAAACAATCGATGTATTTATACAGATATTTACGTGATTTTATTTTAATGGATGTTTTTAAAATAATCGCAAATAAATTAACTTGTTTATGTGTTTTGTTGTTTCGAATCGAAATATCGGTTTGAAATATTGTAATGATGGATTTAATTTTTTTGTTGCTTAGTGGTTGTTGTTATTTCGGTATCAGATCAACATAACACAGTTTTATTTTATATTATTATATATAGGAAAATAGTGGATTCGTATGCTATAGTAAAATACATTATAATTTGTTTTTTCTTAATGTTTGTGGATTTTTTAATTTTAATTATTTTCTTCCCCGTTAT
Organism: Haematobia irritans; assembly: GCA_003123925.1. Classification (NCBI taxonomy): domain Eukaryota; kingdom Metazoa; phylum Arthropoda; class Insecta; order Diptera; family Muscidae; genus Haematobia; species Haematobia irritans. The sequence goes on along the minus strand of PGFW01075896.1, from coordinate 11,698 downwards.
ATTTTTGTCTTAAAATGTATATTTTTTCAGTTTTTTATTTTTTTTTTTTTTAATTAATAAATAATTCATGTTATTTTATTATTAATTTTCATTTTATTTTTAAATTTTTGGTATTATCTTTGTTTTATTATATTTCAAATGCCACCGGGACCGTTTTTGTTGTTTGCCGCGCAACAATTTCAACTTGGGACTGAACATTTCTCCTGGCGTTAAATTCCATTTATATTTGATTTGTGTGTTTTTTTGTTGATTGCTATTGCCGTTGGTCGGTTGTCGCTGTCGTTGTGTTGCTTTCACGGTGTATTTCTTTATTATGAATATTTTTTTATGTTTTATTATTTTTTTTTGCGCTTTCTTATTAATAAATATTTTGATTTGTTTTATAGTCACACCAGCCATCCAGCCAACATACGTACCGCTTAGATAAAACGCTTCTGTAGGTGAGTGTGTGTGCAAGCTTACATTAAGCAAAAAACAAAAAAACAAAAAGAGTCGCCATCGTCGTTAGAGACATCGAAGTCGTTGACGATCTCATTGAGTGTTGGGACCTGTATTAGGCACAAGCAACAAGCGTACAATTAATCGATCGATTTATAGCTTCAGGTTCAATTGGATCTAGCTAGCAATGTGGGGGAGATTTAATGGAGAATGTATTCTGCGAGGTGTTAACGTTTGACGTTTTCAAATGTCATGCTTGGCATGGGACTTACGGCTGCGACATTATTTCTTAGAAACTGGCAGTGAGTGTATTCGGTTTTCGTTGATAATTTCTCCAAGGGTTTACTTTAAATTGAAGAGTTTTACTTAGCGTGTCAATGTCTCGTGCTATTTGTGTCTTTCAAACGTTCTAAAAAAAATATCTAAAACGTTTATTATGTTCTTGATTTTTTTTAATGTCCAAGTACACTCAAAAAATCAAATTAAATCCAACGATTTTGAATTTCTTTTTGGTATTGGTTCTGAATTAAAGTTCCTTGGTATTGGTTTTGCAATACCTAGGCGCACACGGAGAAGGAATATGATCACCTCCAGAGCAAAATGTTACTTCTTCACACCCAGAGAAGGAATATGATCATCTCAAACATGTTTTAAGAGCAAAATGTTATTTTTCGCAACCATGTTATTTTCTCGGAAATCATGTATCTGATTTCGGCAAGCAAGGTTATATTTGACAAAGAAAATAACATTTTAGTGGACAAATAATGTTTACTTATGTCACCATACAAAAATATAATTTTGCTCTTGAAACAATGTTTGAGGTGATCAATCTTCCTCTCTGCGTGAACAACTACAAAAAAAAAGTTTACTTGGATCCAAAGATTTTGACCTTCCTTAAGGATTTTTGGTTATTGATCCGAGCCAAAAGATGGCAGGCTCTTAAAATAAAGAATTTCTTTAGCGACCTATATCTGGCTTTAAATTCTAGGACCAATAAAATTAAAATGAGGCATACCACCTAATTTGTACAAATTTGTCATTCTCTTTTCGCGGTTTATATAATACCCTGCACCACTTTTGTAGATCTAAATTTTCGATACCATATCGCATCCGTCAAATGTGTTGGCGGGCATATATAAAGGTTTGTCCATACACCCAGAGAAGGAATATTGAATCACCTCAAACATGTTTTAAGAGCAAATGTTATTCTTGGGTGGTGACCTCGTTAACATGGTTTTACGCAACCATTGTATTTTCTCGGAAATTCATTGTATCTGATTTCGGCAAGGCAGGTTACTATTTACGAGAAAATAAATATTTTAAGTGATAACATTTACATGGTCACCATACAAAAATAATATTGTTGCTCTTGAAACATGTTTGAGGTGATCACTATTTCTTCTCTGCTGTACTGGTACATACCATTTAAATATCACTCGATCTGGACAGGAATATTTGATTAGACTTTCTACAAAATCTAGTAGACTCAATATTTTAAGTTCGGCTAGTGGCACTAGGGTGCAACACAAATGTTAGTAAAAACAAGTAAGGAAAAAGTCTAAAGTCCGGACGGGCCAAAACTATAATTATACCTGCTACCACTTTGTAGATCTAAATTTTGCGATACCGATATCGCTATCCGTCAAATGTGTTGGGGGCGCTATAATGTAAAGGTTTGTCCCAAATACATAATTTAAATAATCACTCGATCGGACAGAATTTGATAGCCTTCTACAAAACTATTGACTCAAAATTTAAGTCGGACGTATGCACTAGGGTGAGAACACTGGACTTAAGCAAGATGGCGATCTTACAAGGAAAATGTTCGTAGTTTTGACCATTTTGTTCGAAAGCAGAAAACATATAGATTGGAGCTATATCTCTAATCTGAACCGATTTCAACAAAAAATTGGGCACGCATAGCAACAATGCTATTCTACTCCGTGTGCAAAATTTCAACTAAAATCGGAGCAAAACATTGACCTCTGTGTTTCATATGAGTGTAAATCGGGCAAAAGCTATATCATGGGAACCTATATATAAAGTCTGAACCTGATTTCAATCAATTTTGGCACACATAGCTACAATGCTAAATCTACGTAGAAAATTTCAACCAATTGGGCCAAAACTCTGGCTGATTAGAACCATATTTGTCCATATTCGGGCGAAAGATCATTAAAGCGGTGATGTCTTTTGAGGTTAGATTTTATGCAATTAGTATTTGACAGATCAAGTGGGATTTCAGACATGGTGTCAAAGAGAAAAGATGCCTCAGTTATGCTTTGACCATTTCATTCATGAAATAGACTTACTAATGAGCACGCTTTGCAAATCATTGAATTTTATTACCAAAATCAAGTGTTCGGTTCGAAATGTGTTTCGGGCTTTACGTCCGATATTTATGGTCTACATAATTCGACCAGTGAGCAATACGTAAATAAGCAAATTGGCCGCATTTGGAGTGCAAGAGCAAACGCAGAAGCCGGTTCAAAGAAACTGCCCATGCATCCCGAAAAAATGCACTGTTTGGTGTGGTTTTGTACGCTGGTGGAATCATTGGACCGTATTTTTTCAAAAGTGGTGGTTGGACGCAAGCTTACGGTGAATGGACACGATCGCTAATCGTCTCGATTGACTAACAAACTTTTTGTTGCCAAAAAATGAAAGAACTGAACTCTGGTGAACATGTGGGTTTCAACACAAGAGGACGCTACAATGGCCCCACACAGCTCGCGATTCTATGGCCATTTTGAGGGAAAACTTCGGAGAACAATTCATCTCAAGAAAATGGACCGGTAAGTTTGCAGCCACCCAAGATCATGCGATTTGACGCCTTTAGACTATTTTTTAGTGGGGCTACGTCAGTCTAAAGTCTACAGAAATAAAGCCAGCAACTATTCCAGCTTTGGTAGAAGACAACATTTCCGAAGAAAATTCGGCGCTATTCCGGCCGAAATGCTCGAAAAAGTTGCCCAAAAATTGACTTTCGAATGGGACCACCTAAGACGCAGCCCGCGGTTCAACATTATAAATGAAATTATCTTCAAAAAGTAAATGTCCATGGACCAAATCTAACGTTGATCAATAAAGAACCGATGAATTTGCAATTTTGATGCGTTTTTTTTTTTTAAAAAGTTATCAAGCTCTTAACAAATCACCCTTTATATGGACGCTATATCTATAATCGTGAACGATTTCAATCAATTTTGCACACTTGCCTATACTGACTAATTGTACTCCTATGGCCAAAATATTTCAACCAAATTAGGGCCAAAAATGCTGGTTTGCTGGGGCCATATACAGTCCATAATCCCGGCCGCGAAGATATATAATGGGAGCGCTATATCTAAAATCTGAAGACCGGATTTCAAATCAATTTTGGCGATACTTGACTATACCGACCCCAAGTGTTATGTTGTACAAAATTCAATCAAAATCGGTTTAAAACTCTTGGCTGGCGTCGATCAATATTAAGTGCAATATCGGGCGACAAGATATATATGGAGCTACTATCTAAAATCTCTGAACCGATTCTTCGCAAATCAATAGGGTTCTATTCTCGACCCAAATTAGGAAATTGTGCCAAATTTGAACGATTTGACTTAATAGTGACCTAAGACTTTGATCAGCAAAAAATGTGTTCAACAGGCACCAGGACGGCCATGGTACAGACGGACGGACGACGGAACATGGTTTATATCGACTCAGGACCCACCCTGAGCATTATTGCCAAAGGACACCATGTCTGGTCTATCTCGTCTCATTCTGGGCTACAAAACAATGCACTAACTTATAATACCCTTTTCCAGCAGTTGGCGCCAGGGTATAAAATATGGCGAAACCATTTAAATCTGAAAGCAAATTTTAAGGTACAAACTTCGCAAACAAGTTTTTATTTATGATTTTATCGCTCCTAATATATATATATATTAGAAGTTTAGGAAATTAGAGTAATTTTTATGTAACTTTTCGAAAAAATGCGTACAAATACCAACAATGAAAATGTTGGGTATTTTGACCCATTTTGTCGGAAATCAGAAACTCATATTATTGGGAAGCGCTAGTAATCTAAAATCTCAACCGATTTCAACCAAATTTGGCATTGCATAGCTTAAATGTTAACTTCTAACTCCCTGTTGCAAACAAGTTTCAAATAAATCGGAGTTATAAAATTGGCCTTGTGGTCATGACTGAGTGTAAATCGGTCGAAAGTGATTATATGGGAGATATATCTAAATCTCAAACTGAATTTCAATCAAATTTTGGCCACGCATAGCTATACAATGCTAATTCTACTCCCTGTGCAACAATTTTCAACTAAATCGGAAGCAAAAAATTTGGCCCACTGCTGGTCATATGAGTGTAAATCGCATGCGAAACGATATATATGGGAAGCTATATCTAAATGAACTGATTTCAATAAAATTTAGCACACTTGAGCTACCTAACTAATTTACTCCTAGTACAAATTTTCAACCAAAATTGGGGTAAAACTCTGGTTCTGGACGTATTAGTCCATATTGGGCGAAAGATATTATATGGGAGCTGATATATCCAAATGTGTGAACCGATTTCAATAAAATTTTTGGCACACTTGACTATAGTACTAATTGTTCTTCTTGTGCAAAATTTTTATACAGCAAATTAAGCGTAAAACTCTGCTTCTGGGCCATATAAGTCCATCATCGGGCGAAATATTATTCTATGGGAGCTATACTTACATCTGACGGCGTATTTGTTTCAAACAATCAATAGGTTTCTATTCTGAGCACAACACATACTTGTGCCAAATTTTGAAAAGTTCGATTTGACTAAAAACTGCGAGCCCTAGACTTTGATTACAAAAAATGTGTTTATCGGAGAGACGAGAGACGGACAGGCGGACATTGCTATATCGACTCAGGAGCCCACCCTGAGCATTTTGTCAAAGACCCAATGTGTCTATCTCGTCTCCTTCTGGTGTTGCAAACATATGCACTAACTTATAATACCCTGTTCCACAGTGTGCCGCGTGTATAAAAATTTTCTTAATTCAAAAAAAAAAAAAAAAAAAAAAAAAAAAACTTTAAACCAAAGACGCTAAATCCTCAAAATTAAGGTTCTTAGCCTATATTTGAAGCGTTTTATCTGTAAATCTAAAGTTTGAATATTTTCGAAAATTCAACAAGTAAGGAAGTCTAAAGTTCGGGCGGGGGCCGACTATATTATTTACCCTGCACACTTTGTAGATCTAAATTTTTCTCGATTACCATCATCACATCGTCAAATGTGTGGGGCGATATAAAGGTTTGTCACCAAATACACCCAGTAGAAGGGGAATACTTGATCATCTCAAACATGTTTTTAAGAGCCAATCTATCATTGTTGTATTCATTTCGCAACATGTTTATTTTTCTCGGAAATACATGTATCTGATTTCGGGCAAGCAGTTATATTTGACGGGAGAAAATAACTATTTTAAGGATAAACATGTTAGCATGGTCACCATACAAAAATAATATTTTGCTCTTGAAACATTTGTGTTGAAGGTGATCATATTCCTTCTCTGCGTTACATACATTTAAATAGTCACTCGATCTGCGACAGAACTTTGATAGACTTCTACTAATCTATAGACCTCCAAGTATTTAAGTGGCTTAGTGCACTGGTGCCACAATTAGTTAGTAAGTAAAACAAAGTAAAGGAAAGTCTAAAGTCCGACCGGGTGCGCCAACTATATATATACCCTGCACCACTTTGTAGATCTAAATTTCGTATACCAATCGCATCCGTCAAATGTGTTGGCGGCTATATATAAAGGTTTGTCCCAAATACATACATTTAAATATCACTCGATCTGGACAGAATTTGATAGCTTCTACAAAATCTATTGACTCAAAATTTAAGTCGGCTAATGCACTAGGGTGGAACACAATGTTAGTAAAAAAAAATTTGGGAAACATTTAAATCTGAAGCAATTTTAAGGAAACTTCGCAAAAGTTTATTTATGATTTATCGCTCGATATATATGTATTAGAAGTTTAGGAAAATTAGAGTCATTTTTACAACTTTTCGACTAAGCAGTGGCGATTTAACAAGGAAAATGTTGGTATTTTGACCATTTTTGTCGAAATCAGAAAAACATTATTATGAGAGCCATATATCCTAAATCTGAACCGATTTCAATCAAGTGTTTGGCACACATGACTATAATTTCTAATTGTACTTCCTAGTGCAAAATTTTCAACCGAAATTGGGCCAAGAACTCTGGCTTGCTCTGGGCCATATAAGTCCATATCGGCGAAAAAATATATATGGAATGCTATATCCTAAATCTGAACGATATTCAATAAAAATTGGGCACACATGACTATTACTACCAATTGTACTCCTTGCGCTAAAAATTTCAAGCTAATCGGATAAAACTCTGGCTTCTGCGGTCCATAATAAGTGGCATTCATCGGGACAAAAGATATATTATGGGAGCTATATCTAAAATTCTTGAATCGATTTCAACAAAATTGGTACGACATAGCGACAATGCTAAATCTACTCCCTGTCGCAAAATTTCAATGCAAATTGGGATAAAAACTCTGGCTTTTAGAACCATCAGTAGTCCATATCGGAGCGAAAGATATCTTATATATGAGCTATATCTCAAATCTGAACCGATTTTCAATCCAAATTTTGCCACAAACTTGACGTATACTACTAATTGTACTCCTAGTGCCAAAATTTCAACCAAATTCACGGCCAAAAAATCTGGCTTCTGGGGCCATATACAATCGCATATCGGCGCGAAAAATATATATGGGAGCTGTATTTAAATCTGAAACCGATTTCTACTCAAAAATTTTGCACACTTTGCTATGCCGACTAAGTGTTATGTTTGTAAAAAATTTCAAGCGAAAATCGGCTGCCAAACTGTGGGCTGCTGGGGTCCATTTAGGTACAATATCGGCCGAAAATATAACTTATATGGGAACTATATCTAAACTCTAACGGACTTTCTTTCCCAACAATCAATAGTGTTTCTATTCTGACCCGAAATTTAGGAACATGTTGGCCAAATTTGGAAAGCGATTGAACCTTAAATTGCTCGACCCTAGACTTTGCTCACAAAATGTGTTCACCAGACAGACGACGGACGGACGGACAGACGGACCCAGACGGACATGGTCATATATCAACCTCAGGGACCCCACCCGTGTTCCACAGGTGTCGGCGGCAGGCTGGTATCAAAAGAATGTCGTTTTCTTTTTTTTTTAAGGAAAATTAGCCTTAGTTCAAAGACATGGTAGGGACGCAAATTTACAAAATTTGTTTCCTAAATTTAATGAAAAAAATTTTTGAAGCAAAGATTTGAAAGAAATTTGTCCTTAATAGTTTGTAATTTTCCCATCCTAAATTTTAGGAGGCGTAATCTCTAATATCACGTAAATATTTTTTTTCAGTGTAACCATTGTTTTATTTGAAATAATCGAAAAACTCAAAATTTTGAGTTATTAAAAATTCGTAAACCCGTTAGAATACCTCTTAACCTCGAATTATACAGACAAAAAAAAATAATTCTTTCATCTCAAACGAAATTTTAGATCAACGAAGTTTTATTTTATTTGTAAATAATAAAGGGTGGTTAAAATTTCAAGGGTCGATGTTGATTTTGAATAAAACACAAACTATTTAGGAAATTATTGTAATTTTATTTATTATTGAATATTTGGTATTACTCAATTATGTTATGGAACAAAATATCGGCCAAATGGGCGCCGCGACCGTCGGGACCTGCGCTGGTCCAAATTTTCGATGACGCTGAGGCATAATGGAGGTTCTATGCCGTTAATGTGCCGAATTATCTCATCCTTTAGCTCTTGAATTGTTGCTGGCTTCTCGCTGTACACCTTTTCTTTCAAATAACCCCAAAATGATCTTGGCGGCCAATTGACATCGCCATTACGTGAGATAACACGGCCATTGAATTTCTTGCGCAAAAGAGCCATTGTTTCGTTAGCTGTGTGGCAAGTGGCACCGTCCTGCTGAAACCACATATCGTCCACATCCATATCTTCCAATTCGGGCCATAAAAGTTCGTTATCATCTCACGATAGCGAACACCATTCACAGTAACTGCCTGACCGGCCTCATTTTGGAAAAAATACGGCCGATGATGCCGCCAGCCATAACCGCACCAAACAGTCACTCTTTTTTGTGGGTGCATTGGTTTTTCGACAATCACTCTTGGATTCTCATTCGCCCAAATGCGACAATTCTGTTTATTGACGAATCCACTGGGGTGAAAATGTGCCTCATCACTGAAGATGATTTTTCTTCAAAAACTTGATCATCCACTGTTGCCATTTCTTGGAAACATTCTGCCCATTCACGACGTCCATGGTTCAAATTGAGTAAGTCTGAAATAGAGAAATGTCAAATAAAATTCGGAAAAAACTTGGCGTTTAGGTGTGGTCACATTCAACTCGGCCTTTACAACTGTTAACCACCTCTTTACTTTTAGAGACAAATATAATATTCGTTTATTTTTTTGTTCCCGTCTATTCTTTTTTAGCCTAAAGGAAAGCAATTTATCAAAAAACGAATACTTCGTTAGACTAAATTTTCGTTTCCTCGAAAATAAATAAATTTTTTGCGTGTTTGTAGTTTGAATTTTGAGCAAATCAACGTGAAACTGTGGCATGAAGATTTAAACTTTTTGGAGTAAGGACCATATTTTTTTAAAAAAATTAAATTTTTTGGGAATTAAAAAAATTAATTGAAATCTTTATAACTTTTGAACTAATTATGATATTATTATGTTTGTTTCAGATTGTTTGTTTTTTTTTTTTTTTACAGGAAATATTGTTTCAAGAAATATTGCTGAATACACCATTCCCAAAATTCGTATCAAAAATCCCTAAAATCCCCAATGCGGGGACATATGTTAAAAAAACGCTATTTTTTGTAATTTGCATATTTCTCAGCTGTTAACCGTTAGGATGTTGAAACCTTTTCCAGTTAGTTAATAGACACATGGGGCTTTTTAGAAAAGAGATCGGCTTAGCAATCGGTGCTTTGCCAAATTAGAATTGTTTAAAACAAAATATTTTCTTTTTTGCAAAAATTGCCGATTTTGGGCTGAGAAGAACTCGTATACTGCTTGACCAAAATGACCGAAAAAAGCTTAAAAAGTGTCTTTATTTGGTTTTCCATAAGAAACAAGCAAAAAAGTTTGCCAGAAGTCCAGACAAAATAAATGTTACGACCGAAAGGATGTAGGTGCTTTTTTTCTAAAAAATTGGTCAAAATTCTGTATTTTTTTAAATTCCAAATCGTGGAGTCTACAACGTTTAATCTAAAGCACATAGGTACATATTTTTATACCCTCCACCATAGGATGTTGGGGTATATTAACTTTGTCATTCCCTTTGTAACACAACGAAATATTGCTCTAAGACCCCATAAAGTATTTATATTCTGGGTCGGTGGGTGAAATTCTGAGTCTATATAAGCATGTCCGTCTGCCCGTCCGTCTGTTTAAATCACACTAACTTCCGAGCGAAACAAGCTATCGACTTGAAACTTCCCTAAGGGAAATTGGTGCAAATTGCCACTGAAGGACATATCACTGAATTGGTACCTGTGCTCCAGTTAGTTGCAATTTTTAAATAGTCGTAATTTATTTATTTCCGTACACACAAAAAAATATTTTTCTGATTCAATCACGAAATTAATTGATCCAATTAATTTTTTAATTGAAATGTCTTCAATCACGAAAATGATAGTATCAATCACAGTTTATTGGGCCATAGAAAAATCCTTGATTAAAAATTAATATGCTCATTAGCAATTCTTAATTTTTTAATTGATTCAATTAAAAATTTAATTGATTTTGAATGCAAACCCCAATTAATTTTTTATTTAAAAAGGCAACTATTTTCAACTACTTTCTGAATTGGCTTAGAATTTTTATTTTGATTAAGAAATGTTCATCACTTTTTTTAACTGACTTCGTCTTCTGAATTTGATTAAAAAGTTAATTCTATCAATTAATTTTTTAATTAAAAATTTTAAAATTTTCAATCATTGACTTAATTAACCTAATGTTTATACCTTGATTAAAAAGTTAATTGTATCAATTAATTTATTAATTGAAAAAACATTCAACTTCAATTAACTTTTTAATTGGAAATATTCTGGTGATATTTTTTTCTGTGTACTCGGGTGAATTTTAATGGATCTAAGATTTTAATATCAAGCATTTTCACATTTAGTAAAAAAAAAAATTATCAGAATAACCTATTTCAAAAGTTTTTTTTCATTTCGGGTTCGATTGGGATGCCCAAATTGAAACAGAGTTTGTCCGAGACTGCTTCCTGAGGACCTGTCTATGGGGTGCTCCTACTAAATTGTCCCAGGACGTGTCCTTTGGGATGAGTCCAAGACGCGTCATAAAATGTAAATTCACCCCGTCAATGACAAACCAATGTTAAAGTGACCGGTCCCTTCCATACGTTTTGACCAGAACTGGGACTGGTCCAAACACACCAGGGACTAGTCCTGTACCGGTTCTGTGGTTGATCCATTTCCCGTAGGGAAGTGTAACAAAATACCAACACATTACACACGCAGAGAAGAAACATGATTGTCACAATCCTATTCGAAGAGCAAAATAATATGATAGGAGCTATTTTTGCGGCGACCATGTAACATTTTAACCTGCCAACCCTTTGCTCAGTGAACATGGTTCTAAGAAAAATATAATGTTCTCATCTAAAAGTTATTATATTGATAAAAAGAATTTTGTTTGAATGAAAAGACAATGGTCACGATTTAAAATGTTATGGTATTCATTAAAATGTTTTTCTCCTAGTTAAAAGAACATGGTCACAACCTAAAATGTTTTGATCTTTATGAAAAAACTTTTTTCATCGTCGAAAAAAGGACTCCACTTGATAAAAGAAAACACAAAATTAAATGTATTTGTTTGTTTTTATTTATTTATAAACTAATTCATTGTTTATTTGTATTTATTTTTACACAATCTTTTTTTATTATATATTTTTACACAATCTTTTTTTCAATTTCATTAATAAGTAATTATTCCATATTTACATCGTGCCCATCAAATGTACAAACACAGACATCATGTAACTGCAAATAAAAATAAATGATACCACATAGCAAAATGCAGAACAAACAAGTGTATACGGCCGTAAGTTCGGCTAGGCCGAATCTTATGTACCCTCCACCATGGATTGCGTAGAAACTTCTACGAAAAACTGTA